>PGTU02013715.1:0-20152 GCA_002896215.2 Cicer echinospermum
TTAATGTTTGTTTTGAAAATACTTCAGTAGAATGAGTATTAAGAATGTTGGAATCTCTTAGATGTCTCGTTTACTGAATGTTCTGTGTGGAAATCTTTTAAGTTCAAAAGTATATTAAAGAATGGAATTCTCTTGATATGTCTGTTTGCTTAACGTTTTGTTTTGAAAATCATTAAGATAAATCAGTATCAAGAATGGTGGAATCTCTTAATGACTATTTAATTTAATGTTGTTTTGAAAATCGCTGAAGTTAAATGGGTATTAAAAATTCGGGGAATCTTTTAATTCGGCATTTGCTTAACGATTGGTTGTGGTTGGAGTGCTGTGTATGCCTCATGCATTTCATTTTGGTAAATGTGTTCGACCTGATGGTGACACTTGGTAGAACTTGCCACCCGTGATAGGTGGGTACGTTTATGATTACGTTTTTGGTAAATTGTGTTGACCCGTGATGGTGACACCTTTTGGTAACTGTACTGACCCGTGATAGGTGGTACGTTTGTTGACCGTGATAGGTGGCACTCGGTTAATTTGGTAGACTGGTCTGCGATTAGCGGTACAATTATTGATTTACGCCCCTTAGTAAATCGTGTTGACGAGGAGGGTTTTTGTACTGGAAACCCGAGATCCATGCCATACGTTTGGCATATACGCATTGCATTAGGGGGCTTGGCACGTGATAGTCGTATTTGATTGAGTTTTTTGATTGAGTTGATAGGCGGAAATTTTGATTTATCGTGGTAATTACGTTAAAGGTGCTAAGTGTTATGTGTTGGGTTATTGGTGTAAGTATGATGGTTATCGAGATCCCATTTGCCGTGGTAAATCGCGTAGGAATTGCTAAGTGTTAGGTTATCGTGGACTTGATTAGGAATGCTGAGTTAATTCTTGAATTTTTGGAAAATGATCAGGGAAATCGATTTCCAAATTGATTGGATGGGTAAACAGGGACTTGGCCAATTGAACAAATCGATTAGCCAATCGAATTTGTAATCAGTTTTCGAAAATCTTTTATGAAATCGATTGCCCAATCGATTGGGCCTTAAGTCAGGGACTCATCCATATTCGACCAAATCGATGTGGACATCGATTGGCTGTAAACCTGGGGCTCAGTACTCACTCAAATCGATTTCCCAATCGATTGAATCACCCAGAGTTCAAAATTTCACTAAAACCTTCATGAAATCGATTTGGAAATCGATTGGCATTAAGTTAGGGGCTCAGTCATCCTGTCAATCGATTGCCCAATCGATTGAAATTAAGCCCAGGATTCTGTTTTCATTAAAAACCTTCACCCCAATCGATTTCCAATCGATGGCTCAGTGAAAATCCTCAGTTTGAGTTAGATGATTGATTATCATTAACTTATCCATGTCTTGTTTTGTTATGTGTTAATTAGGAGATTGAGAACTTCATTTTACTTTCATTTTTAATTGCAAAGTATGTATGAACTTTTCGCATATTGAAAATCCTGTTAAGGTGCATGCTTAGTTGAAAAGTCATTTTGAGCATTTAAAAACTTAATTGCTATGTGTTAACTGTTATTTTTTTGGTTGGTGACCCTTTACAATTATTGTGGAATCTGGGCTTTGCCCTCAGATGAGAGTCAGGACGGTCCTACCGGTTGTACCCTACGGACGGGAATGGAGATGGGAACGCTTGACTGCAGTTACGTTAGGAGGATCTCACGGGGCGCGTGGTGATACTCAGGGTGTATAGCTTTTTGGTAGGATGATCAGATTAGGATGATGTATAGGACTAGGTGTCCTTCTTTTTGGATTGGAGTATTCTTAGTTGGAAAACTGTACTTATACTAATATTGTCAATTTGACTTCTTATTTGAATGGGTCCCAGGTACCATTTGTTATTGTGTAAATGTCTTGGAATTTATAATTGGAGAAACTTTTCCGCTGCTTGTAAATTTTAACGACTCAATTATTTATCCAAAGGCATTTCATGATTTTAATTCTTTGTTTGTTTTTAATTACTTTTAAAAAAAATATACCCTCGCTTTGAAAAACGAGGTGTTACATTGTGGTATTAGAGCATAGGTTTTGGTTTTCTTTGGGGGCTGTGGAACCTTGGTTATAGATTGTAGTCGACCTATAAGTTGGGAGTTGTCATCTGATCATGCGTCGGTTTAGGTGACTTGAGTTGTCAAGTCCAATATAATTATTATGTGTTGTTATAGTCGAACGCTAGTTGGAATTATTTGAAGTAGTGTTAAGACTCTACTTGATATGGTTTTTATAGGAAACCATGCCGCCAAGAAGGAATGACGCTCCGAGAGCCAACGCCAATAGGAATGATCAAATGGCGGAGGCTATGAATAACATGGCTGCTTCTGTTGCTGCACAGACTGCTGCCAAGACTCAACGAGATCTTGAAAAGAGGGGAAGAGAGATCCGTGCGGCAGAGTCAAGAGGGTTAGAAGACTTCTGTCGTTACAATCCTCCTAAGTTCAAGTGGGGGATGAGAATTCAGAGAAGGCGGATCAATGGATCCAAGAAGTGGAGAAGATCTTTGAAATGATAAATTGTCAAGCGGGAGTGAAGGTCAGCTTTGCCACTTATATGCTGTTGGGGGATGCTGAGTACTGGTGGAGGAGTGCAAGGTTATTGATGGGAGCAGCCCACGAAGAGGTGAACTGGGAATCGTTTAAAAGGAAGTTTTTAGACAAAATACTTTCCGATGAGTACCAGGACTAAACTGGGTGACGACTTTCTGAAACTTCACCAGGGGAGCATGACTGTGGCGAGTATGCTGCTAAATTCGAATCACTATCGAGGCACTTCAGGTTCTTCCGTGAAGAAATCGATGAACCATTCATGTGTCATCGTTTCCAAGACGGATGAAGTATGAGATTCAAGACTCCGTCTTACCCTTGGGAATTCAACGTTTCCAAGCACTGGTAGAGAAATGTAGAGAAGTGGAAGATATGAAAAACAAAAGGGCTAGCCGAGAGGGAATTTTAATTCGGGAGGCCCTAGTCGGGGTGAATTATCAGAACAAGGGAAAGCAAGTTGCTAGACCTTATAATCGACCCCAGAATAACAACGGTGGGCAGAGTCGCCCGGGGAACCAGAATTTCGGGAGGCAATTGGGGCAAGTGCTTCGATGTTTCCGATGTGGGGGAGAAGGACACTATGCTAGTGCTTGTACCACTAACATCCCCACCTGTCACAATTGTCGGAAGTCGGGGCACATGGCAAGGGATTGCACGGCTCCAAAGGTGGAACCAGTGGTGAACGTAGCTAGGGCTACTCGTCCTACTGCTAGAGGACGCATCTATTGTGTGAGTGCTGAAGAGGGGAATCCACCTGGTAATCTGATTCAGCGTGACTGTGAGATTGCAGGTAACACTCTAACTGCACTCTTTGATTCGGGGGTAACCCAGTCCTTCATTGCTATGGATTGTGTGAACCGCTTGAGGTTATCTGTATCTGCTTTACCTTTTGATTTGGTTGTTTCCACACCTGCTAAGACTTTGACCGTAAATTCGGCATGTTTACATTGTCGAATGACTATACAGAAATAGGGATTTCTTGGTTAATTTAATTTGTTTACCGCTACAATCACTCGAGGTCATCCTCGGTATGGATTGGATGTCTTATCATTATGTGATCTTGGATTGTGCTCGTAAATTTGGTTCTTTTCCCCGAACCAGAAGTTGTTAAGTATTTAGCTGCTAACAAACTCCGAGTGTCGCTAAGCGAAGGGACTCATGAGTTTTTGTCTCTGGCAAATGTGGAGGCGAAGATAAATGTGGATATAGAAGATGTGATACTTGTCAACGAGTACCGGGATGTATTTCCAACAGAAATTCCAGGATTGCCACCGGTAAGAGAAGTGGAATTTTTCATTGATTTGCACCAGGAATGGGACCTATTTCAATGGCACCTTATCGAATGTCGCCATTGGAATTAAATGAGCTCAAGAGCCAAATTGAAGACTTGTTGGAGAAGAAATTCATCAGACCAAGTGTATCACCATGGGGAGCTCCAGTTTTGCTAGTTAAAAAGAAGGACGGAAGCTCGCGCTTATGCGTGGATTATAGGCAGCTTAACAAGGCAACTATTAAGAATCGTTATCCTTTGCCACGAATCGATGATTTGATGGATCAATTGAGAGGGGCCGCGATATTTTCGAAGATTGACTTGAAGTCGGGTTACCATCAGATTCGAGTAAGGAAGGAGACATTCAGAAAACAGCTTTCAGAACCCGCTATGGACATTATGAATACCTGGTTATGCCGTTTGGAGTTACCAATGCACCGGCAATTTCATGGACTACATGAACAGAATCTTTAATTCATTCCTTGATAAATTCGTTGTGGTGTTCATTGATGATATATTGATTTATTCAAGGACTAAAGAAGAGCATGGAGAACATTTACGACAAGTTCTTGAGATTTTACGCGAGAAGCGATTGTATGCCAATCTGTCGAAGTGTGAATTTTGGCTAGAGAAAGTGAATTTCTTGGACATGTGATAACCAAGGAAGGAATCGCTGTAGATCCGGCTAAGATTGAGGCGGTTCTTGCTTGGAAACAGCCTCAGACTGTCACTGACATACGGAGTTTTGTAGGACTGGCAGGTACTACATGAGGTTTATCGAAGGTTTTGCTAAGATTGTGGCTCCACTGACACAACTTACCAGAAAAGATCAACCGTTCGCATGGACGGAGAAGTGTGAAGAAAACTTCCAGTTACTAAAGAGAAAATTGACGACCTCACCTGTATTGGTATTACCGCAATCAGAAGAACCCTATGAAGTTTACTGTGATGCGTCTCACCAAGGGTTGGGATGTGTTCTGATGCAACACAAGAAAGCTGTGGCTTATGCCTCAAGACAGTTGAAGATTCATGAGAGAAACTATCCTACCCATGATTTGGAGCTTCCCGCAGTTGTTTTCGCATTGAAGATCTGGAGGCACTATTTATATGGGTGCACGTTCACCGTGTTTAGTGACCATAAAAGCTTGAAATATTTGTTTGATCAGAAGGAGTTGAACATGCGCCAGAGACGATGGATGGAGACTCTCAAGGATTTTGATTTCACACTGCAGTACCACCCTGGGAAGGCCAATGTAGTGGCTGATGCGTTGAGCAGAAGAAGTGTATCGGTGTCTTCACTAATTATGGCTAGACAACAAGAGTTGTGAGAAGCTTTTAGAGACCTGCACTTGAACGTAGAGTTTTGCACCGGGAATTTTGAAATTCGGGATGATTAAAATCTCGAGTGGACTACTTGAAGACATTGCGAATTCTCAGGATGACGTCTTAATTCAAGAGAAGAGGAATCTAATAGTGCAAGGGAAGACGACTGAGTTCAAAATTGGGGCAGATAATGTTTTGCGGTGTAATGGTAGGATTTGTGTACCAGAAATTACAGATATGCGGAAAACGATTTTAGAAGAGGCGCATAAGAGTAAGCTGAGTATTCATCCTGGAGCAACAAAGATGTATCAGGATTTGAGGCAGAATTATTGGTGGCAAGGAATGAAGAAACATGTGGCGGAATATGTATCCACTTGTCTAACTTGTCAGAAAGCGAAGGTGGAACATCAGCGACCTGCTGGAATGTTGCAACCTTTAGATATACCTGAATGGATTACCGAAGACAAGGAGAAAGAATGATTCCATATGGGTGATAGTGGATCGACTAACTAAATCTGCTCACTTTTTGCCGGTAAGGACCACCTATAAGGTAGATCAGCTAACGGAGATCTACATTGCTGAAATTGTGAGGTTACACGGGGTACCATCGAGCATTGTATCAGACCGTGATCCGAAGTTCACATCGCATTTTTGGGGAGCATTGCACAAAGCGTTGGGAACGAAGCTACGATTGAGTTCAGCTTACCATCCATAAACGGACGGACAGACTGAAAGGACGAATCAGTCCTTGGAAGATCTGTTGAGAGCATGTGTATTAGATGATAGGGGAAGCTGGGATGATGTGCTTCCGTTGATTGAGTTCACTTACAACAATAGTTTCCACGCAAGTATTGGAATGCACCATATGAAGCTTTATATGGGCGCAAGTGTCAAACGCCCTTGTGTTGGTATAAAGACGGTGAGAATATGATTGTCGGACCAGAGATGGTGCAACAGACCACAGCTAAAGTAAGGAAGATCAAGGAGAAAATGAAGACCTCACAAGATCGTCAGAAGAGTTACGCGGACAAGCGTCGCAGACTTTTGGAATTCGAACAGGGTGACCATGTATTTCTGAGAGTCACACCTACTACTCGAGTAGGTAGAGCCTTGAAATCGAAGAAGTTGACTCCGAAATTCATTGGACCATATCAGATTTCTGCACGAATTGGGTCGGTTGCTTATCGGATTGCATTACCTCCGATACTGTCCAATATTCATGACGTGTTTCATGTGTCACAGTTGAGGAAATATCTCGCAGATCCATCTCATGTGATCGAACCAGACACAATCCAGCTAAAGGATAACTTGTCGTTCGAAGTACCACCCGTGAGAATTGATGACAGGAAGATTAAGCGGTTGAGGACCAAGGATGTTTCGTTGGTCAAGGTGATTTGGAACCCAATTACTGGAGATGCGACTTGGGAATTGGAGAGCAAGATGAGAGAACAACACCCAGAGTTATTTATCGATGCATAGTTTCGAGGACGAAACTAATTTTAGGGGGGAGTAATGTAAGACCCATAATTTTAAAGTACATTTATGTATTTTTGAGGTATTTTGGATTTTTGGCTCGGATGCTTTTAAGCCAAAGTTAATAATATTTTGGAGTTTTATAATCAAAAAGATATTTTGATGCCAATTAAAATTTCTCGTCGATAAATAAATTGAAATTAACTGCGATTAATCCTTTACGGATAATTTAATGCGTTCCGGGTGAAACGGTAATTTAACAAATATCTAGATATTTGGAGATATTTGTTAAGTTATATTTATTATCTATATATGTTTGTTTGGATGGAAAAGAAAGGAAACTAGAAGGAAGGAAAAGGAAAAGAAAATAGTATAAAAGGAAGGAAGGAAAAAGGAAGAAAGGAAAAACAAAGGAAAGAAAAAGAAAGGAAGGAAAATCGAAAATTCCATCTTCTTCCTCTAAACCGTGACCCATTTTTCCTCCTTCTTCCGTTTTCATCTTCGTCGCTTTCTTTTCTTCAAAACTAGTAACCCAAGGTTGGGTGAGAGTTAGATCAAGGATTTCGCAACTCCACTCTTCCTCTTTGATTAGAAAACAAAGAAAAACGGTATTTGAGATCCAAACACAAACCCCTCCATTTCTTCTAGATCCATGCTTCATTTCGCGAAGAGTTAGAAGAGAAAGTTACTCACTACCACGCCACGGTGCTAGGAGACCAAATTGGAGGCGACGTTGCCAGCGAATATTTTACCGGTTTTACTCGCGGAACCGGAAACGCACGTTAAAGCTAACCTTAAGGTAAGGGCTCCTTCCAAACTTTTAGTTGCATTAGGGACTTATCTATGGTTGTGTGGGAAGGAATTTGTCAGGGTTCGATGTATTGATTTGGGGAAAAACGAATCTAATGCGTTATGGGTAAAACCTTAGAGTTAGGTTTTGGTTATATGGATGGATGTTCTGTGTTAAATGAACCTAAAATCACTTGTGTATGATTATGGGTAAATGAAATTGATGTGTTGAGTGTTATGTTGTGTTGATTGTGTTCGTCGTGTTTGTCGTGTTCTAAGTTAATACCGATGAATTTGATGTGTTTTGGTGGGCGTTGTGAATTGAATTTGATAAAATGTTTTGAGTTGGGTTTGTTGTGAAATTGGAAAACCATTAGAGTTAAATGAGTATTGAAAATGGGGAATCTTTTAATACCTCGGTTTACTTAATGTGCGTTTGAGGAAAATGTTTAAGTTAACTGGGTATTAAGAATGGGGAATCTCTTAATGTCTCGGTTACTTAATGTTTGTTTTGAAAATCACTTCAGTAAATGAGTATTAAGAATGGGGAATCTCTTAATGTCTCGTTTACTGAATGTTCTGTGTGGAAATCGTTTAAGTCAAAAGTATATTAAGAATGGGGAATCTCTTGATATGTCTGTTTGCTTAACGTTTTGTTTTGAAAATCATTAAGATAAATTAGTATTAAGAATGGGGAATCTCTTAATGACTTATTTATTTAATGTTGTTTTGAAAATCGCTTAAGTTAAATGGGTATTAAAAATGGGGAATCTTTTAATATCTGCATTTGCTTAACGATTGTTGTGGTTGGAGTCTGTGTATGCTCATGCATTTCATTTTGGTAAATTGTGTTGACCCGTGATAGGTGACACCTTGGTAAACTGTACTGACCCGTGATAGGTGGTACGTTTACGATTTACGTTTTTGGTAAATTGTGTTCACCCGTGATAGGTGACACCTTGGTAAACTGTACTGACCCGTGATAGGTGGTACGTTTACGATTTACGTTTTTGGTGAATTATGCTGACCCGTGATAGGTGGCACCTCGGTAAACAGTACTGGTCTGTGATAGGCGGTACGTTTACGATTCCCGCTTTTTCTTTTAGTAAATCGTGTTGACCCGTGATAGGTGACACATCGGTAAACTGTACTGACCCGTGATAGGTGGTACGTTTATGATTTACGCATTTTAGTAAATCGTGCTGACCCGTGATAGGTGGCACCTCGGTAATTGGTACTTTGGCCTGCGATAGGCGGTACAATTATGATTTACGGCCCTTCGAGGAGGGTTTTGGTTTGGAATTCCGAGTCCATGCATTTTGGCATATACGCATTGCATTAGGGTGCTTGGCATGCGAGTCGTATTTGGTTTGAGTTTATGATTGAGTGATTTGAATTTTTATTTATCGTGGTAATTACGTTAAAGGTGCTAAGTGTTATGTGTTGGTTATTGGGTGTAAGTATGATGGTTATCGAGATCCCATTTGCCGTGGTAATCGCGTAGGAATTGCTAAGTGTTAGGTTGTGGACTTGATTAGGAATGACTTGAGTTAATTCTTGAATTTTTGGAAAAATGATCAGGGAAATCGATTTCCCAATCGATTGGATGGGTAAACAGGGACTTGGCCAAATTGACAAAATCGATTAGCCAATCGATTTTGTAATCAGTTTTCGAAAATCTTTTATGAAATCGATTGCCCAATCGATTGGGCCTTAAGTCAGGGACTCATCCATATTCGACCAAATCGATGTGGACATCGATTGGCTTAAAAACCTGGGGCTCAGTACTCACTCAATCGATTTCCCAATCGATTAAATCACGCTAGAGTTCAAAATTTCACTAAAAACCTTCAGGAAATCGATTTGGAAATCGATTGGCATTAAGTCAGGGGCTCAGTCATCCTGTCAATCGATTGCCCAATCGATTGAATTAAGCCCAGGATTCTGTTTCATTAAAAACCTTCACACCCAATCGATTTCCCAATCGATTGGCTCAGTGAAAATCCTCAGTTTGAGTTAGATGATTGATTACTCATTAACTTATCCATGTCTTGTTTTGTTATGTGTTAATTAGGAGATTGAGAACTTCATTTTACTTTCATTTTTAATTGGCAAAGTATTGTATGAACTTTTCGCATATTGAAAATCCTGTTAAGGTGCATGCTTAGTTGAAAAGTCATTTTGAGCATTTAAAAACTTAATTGCTATGTGTTAACTGTTATTTTTTTGGTTGGTGACCCTTTACAATTATTGTGGAATCTGGGCTTTGCCCTCAAATGAGAGTCAGGACGGTCCTACCGGTTCGTACCCTACGGACGGGAATGGAGATGGGAACGCTTGACTGCAGTTACGTTAGGAGGATCCAACGGGGCGCGTGGTGATACTCAGGGTGTATAGCTTTTTGGTAGGATGATCAGATTAGGATGATGTATAGGGACTAGGTGTCCTTCTTTTGGATTGGAGTATTCTTAGTTGGAAAACTGTACTTATACTAATATTGTCAGTTTGACTTCTTATTTGAATGGGTCCCAGGTACTATTTGTTGTTGTGTAAATGTCTTGGAATTTATAATTGGAGAAACTTTTCCGCTGCTTGTAAATTTTAACGACTCAATTATTTATCCAAAGGCATTTCATGATTTAATTCTTTGTTTGTTTTTAATGACTTTTAAAAAAAAAAATATACCCTCGCTTTGAAAAACGGGGTGTTACACATCCCATAAGTTCTTTTGTGTCATTGGATAAACATTTAGGTCATTTTCGTCCTCACGAGGCTTATTCTAGTCCAATTATGGTTTTTAACAAATCTTGTGCATCCAATAGGTGTGTTTGTGTCATTGGATTCACATTTGGAACATTTTTATCCTCCCTAGGCTTATTCTAGTCCAATTAGGATTTTTAACCAATATTGTGAATCCAATATGTGTGCTTGTCTCATTGGATGAACATTTAGGTCATTTTCGTCCTCCCAAGGCTTATTCTTGAACAATTAGGGTGTTTAACCAATCTTGTGCATCCAATAAGTTCATTTGTGGCATTGTATAAAATTTAGGTTATTTTCGTCCTCCCTAGGCTTATTCTAGTCCAATTAGTGTTTTAAACCAATCTTGTGCATCCAATAGGTGTGTTTGTGTCATTGGATTAACGTTTAGGTTAGTTTCGACCGCCCTAGGCTTATTCTAGTCCACTTAGGGTTTTTAACCAATCTTGTGCATCCAATAGGTATGTTTGTGTCATTTAGATGAACATTTAGGACATTGTCGTCCTCCCTAAGCTTATTCTTTTCTAATTAGGGTTTTTAACCAATCTTGTGCATCTAATAAGTTCATTTTGTGTCATTGAATAATCATTTATGTCATTTTTGTCTTCCTTAAGCTTATTCTTGTCCAATTAGGGTTTTTAACCAATCTTGTGCATCCAATAGGCGTGTTTGTTTCATTGGATGAACAATTAGGTCACTTTTGTCCCCCCCAAGGCTTATTCTTGTCCAATTAGGGTTTTTAACAAATCTTGTGCGTCCAATAAGTTCGTTTGTGTCATTGGATTAAAATTTAGGTCATTTTTGTCCTCCCTAGGATTATTCTAGTCCAATTAGGGTTTTTAACCAATCTTGTGCATCCAATAGGTGTCTTTGTGTCATCGGATTAACATTTTGGTCATTTTCGTCCACCCTAGGCTTATTGTAGTCCAATTAGGATTTTTAACCAATCTTGTGCATCCAATAGGTGTGTTTGTGTAATTGAATGAACATTTAGGTCATTTCCGTCCTCCCTAAGCTTATTCTTGTCCAATTTGGGGGTTTAACCAATCTTGTTCATCCAAAAGCAGTGTTTGTGTTATTGGATGAACATTTAGGTCATTTTCGTCCTCCCTAGGCTTATTCTTGTCTAATTAGGGTTTTTAACCAATCTTAAGCATCCAATAAGTTCATTTGTATCATTGGATAAACATTTAGGTTACTTTCGTCCTCCCGAGGCTTATTCTAGTCCAATTAGGGTTTTTTTTTTACAATCTTGGGCATCCAATTAGTTGTTTTGTATCATTGGATAAACATTTAGGTCATTTTCGTCCTCACAATGCTTATTCTTGTCCAGTTAGGATTTTTAACCAATCATGTGCATCCAATAGGTCTGTTTGTGTCATTAGATTCACATTTAGGTCATTTTCGTCCTCCCTAGGCTTATTGTAGTCCAATTAGGGGTTTTAACCCATCTTGTGCATCCAATAGGTGTGTTTGTGTCATTGGATAAACATTGAGATCATTTTTGTCCTCCCTAGGCTTATTCTAGTCCAATTAGCGGTTTTACCCATTCTTGTGTTCCAATAGGTGTCTTTTTCTCATTGACTTAACATTAGATCATTTTCGTCTCGACGCTTAATATAGTTTAATTAGGGTTTTTAACCAATCTTGTCCATCCAATAGGTGTGTTTGTGTCATTCGATGAACATTTAGGTCATTTTCGTCCTCCTTAGACTTATTCTAGTCCAATTATGATTTTTAACCAATCTTGTGCGTCCTATAGGTGTGTTTGTGTCATTGGATTCACATTTAGGTCATATTTCGTCCTCCCTAGGCTTATTCTTGTCCAATTACGGTTTTTAACCAATCTTGTGCATCCAATAGGTGTGTTTGTGTCGTTGGATGAACATTTAGGTAATTTCTGTCTCCCTAGACTTATTCTTGTCCAATTAGGGTTTTTAACCAATCTTGTGCATCCAATAGGTTGGTTGGTGTCATTGGATGAACATTTAGTTTATTTTCTTCCTCCCTAAGGGTATTCTTGTCTAATTAGGGTTTGTAACCAATCTTGTGCATCCAATAAGTTCATTTGTGTCATTGGATAAACATTTAGGTTATTTTCGTCCAACCGAGGCTTATTCTAGTCCAATTAGTTTTTTTAACCAATCTTGTACATCCAATAAGTTCATTTGTTTCTTTGGATAAACATTTAGGTTATTTTCGCCTCTTAAGGCCTATTCAAGTCCAATTAAGGTTTTTAACCAATCTTGTGCATCCAATAGGCGTGTTTGTGTCATTGGATTAACATTTTGGTCATTTTCGTCCTCCCTAGGCTTATTCTTTTCCAATTATGGTTTTAAACCAATATTGTGCATTCAATAGCTGTCTTTGTGTCATGCGATTCACATTTACGTCATTTTCTGTTGATTATTATGACCTCACTTTTATGAAAAAGGTTTATAGTAGTCTTTTAAAAATATTTCACAAGATTGATAATCAATTCAACAAAAGAACTCTTTTATTGAACTAATGATCAATCACGGTCCCAAAGTAATTGATTCTACTCGAAGGTTCACACTTACATGTATCGGCGCATTATAAGTCAAGATTATACAATAATAGTTCTACAGATTAATCATGATACATGCATGTCAAACAATATTAATCATACAATCATAAAATGCAAATAATAAAGAGTAAGGGATAGAGAAGAATGCACCAAGATCTATCCTGGTTCAGCTGTCACTATGACAGCCTACATCCAGTCCTGACAATCCAACTGGATTTCAGTTTTTTCTTCAATAGAAAGAATTGAGACTCTTTTACAGATTGTCCAGTTTCCTCGAAACCTATCTATCGAACTCAAACTCTTTTCCTATTGCTTAACCCCTTGATCCTTGCAGTCACTCGTCAGACTCACACAAGATCAAGTACAGCTCCTTCTTGATGATCTTTACATCAACGAAGATCGCCACCAGTTTCTAACTGGATTTTGATCAACCCTTGATCCTTGCAGTCACTCGTCAGACTCACACAAGATCAAGTACAGCTCCTTCTTGATGAGGCCTCTCACCCAAGAAGATCGCCACCAGTTTCTAACTGGATTTTTCACAGTCGTTTCTTTATACAAAACTTTGTTACAAAAAGATATAAAAGTAGTACAGAGTTTGTCTTCAATCTCTATCAATGTATCTCACACAATAATCTGGTTGTTCATTTGAGTGTTTGTGAGATCATTGTCTTTTTCTCTCAAGAATTCTTTTTTAGCTCTCTTATTGATTATGGATAATCTTTTTGGTCTTGATCTGAAAAAGCAATATCAGAATGTTATCAAAATGTTCTTAAGAGGTCTTCAGTGTTCTGAAGTATTTTCAGTGTGTTATTCAG
Organism: Cicer echinospermum; assembly: GCA_002896215.2. Taxonomy (NCBI): domain Eukaryota; kingdom Viridiplantae; phylum Streptophyta; class Magnoliopsida; order Fabales; family Fabaceae; genus Cicer; species Cicer echinospermum. Next base: position 13,548 of record PGTU02013715.1, read on the forward strand.
TGTTATGATAGAAAAAGATTGAAAACTCTTTATATAGTTTCTGAAAAACAACATATAAATCGATTTCCCAATCGAATCATTAATGTGATAAAACGGGCTTAATCGATTTGCCAATCGATTATCGCAAGTCTTGTTTTTCTTGAATCTTGAAACTATATAAACTAATCGATTTCCTAATCGATTCTTTTAATACACTTTTCAGAAAATTATGTGCAGACTTATATATGAATCGATTGCATAATCGATGTCAGGTGTTTTGTTCCAATAATAAAATCAAACCAATCAATTACTTAGGCGATTCACATAATCGATTTGGCCACAAACTAAGAGTTCCCTATGATTTCAAATTTTTGTTTCAATCAATTTGCCAATTGAATGTGTTTAAAACAGGAACTTGGCTTATTCCACGTTAATCGAAGTGCCAATCGATTTGGTAGTATTTTTCTGAAAAGACTTTACCAGTTGGTTTAGCTCAATCGATTACCTAATCGATTGATACCAATCTTATCATGATTGAATTTCTCACAATGGATTGTCCAATCGATTGTGTATGTCACAGGTCATGTTACTTTTGAAATATTATTTACACAATCGATTTGTCAATCGATTAGCCTAGTAAATGGATTGTCCCTATGACTTGCCCAATCGATTTGTTTCAATCAGCTTTTAGTCTTTGTGATCTGCACAGTCGATTTGCCAATCGATTAGCATACAAATCAGGTTGCCTCTGACTTGCACCATTTTTATCACTGATTGTGCCAGTCGATTGCCTAATCGATTGTGTAACCACAAACTACATGTTTCCTTACAACCCTTTTACGAAATCGATTGCCTAATCAATTTGCTCAGTAGATTTGTTGATTTCTTGAGTTCCAAGCAAAATTCTCAAGTATGTAGGGTTGAGTTGTTGTTCCTGAAATCTTACTTAGTTAAAATGTTAGATTTATCATATGATGTATGAACATTGTATGTTTGTTAATTATGTCAAAATTAGGATTAAGAGTACTAAAGTCCAACAATCTCCCCCTTTTTGCATAAGTGACAAGCATACAATTTTAACTTGAGTTGAGCATTTCAAGATATAATATTAACAACAGATATATTCATAGCATCATATGTACCATTATCAGATCATAATATCAGAATATCAGAGCATCAGATCAGAGCATAAGTACACATGCTATTTAACAATATCAGAGTCATTTTAAATAAGTCATTATCAGTCATCAGAGTATCAAATTATGCAGCAGTATAAGCAGTGTAACATACAAGTTAATAATTTCTCTCCCCCTTTGTCAATTAAGGCAAAAAGGCAGAAAAAAAAAAATTCCTCCCCCTATGTTAGTAAACATAAGCACTGAGGATAATAAGAATTTCAGAAAACAGTGTATCAGAGCAACAAATAAGCAGATTAAACAGATTATGGCAATGGATATCAGAGAACAAATGAACGAACGTGCTTATATGTCATATAAAAAACAACACAAAACAGCAATAACAAGACATCACAACAAAGAACTTAAAAACCTAATCTCCTAAACTGGGCTGGTCCTCACTATTAGCTAAGGGAGAGGTAGAGACCGCTGTATTACCCTCAGTAGGTGTCTCCTCACCGTGAGTTGCAGAACGATCTAGGGAGTTAGATTTGGTTCCTCTGTTGCTTGTCGAACGATGTCCGCAATATCTTCAAATGAAAGTTTTATGCCTAAATGCGCTTGAATTGCATCAACATCCTGAACCACTGAATTCAGAGATGCTTGGAGAGTCGTCAAGGCAGCTTCCATTCTAGCTTGTGACTCTTGCATTTTGGCATTGTGAGCCATCTGAGCTTCCATAAATTCCAGCATTTTTGCGACATACTAAGCAGGATCTGCCACTGGTTCATCAGCTTGTGGAGGAGTTGGCTCAACATTCAGCATTGGTCTTATCCAAATACCATGCACCCTTTTCAATTGCATCTGGTTTACAATTGATTCTCCAAAAATAAGGGTGGTCTTGGAAGATTCTTCATTGACAAGTGAAACCTTAAAATGTCTCAGAATCTTTGTGATCAGTTGAGGATAAGGCAGTACCAGTTTACTATGTGATGCCTCCAACATGTGCCTTAGCACAATCCATGTCCAGCTCATCTTGAGCTCCTTGGACAATCCCCATAGCAGTAGTATGTCCAACTTCTGGACTACCGCATGGTTACCGGATCGTGGCACAAGCATCCGGGTCAGAGTATACATAAGCATCCGATGTTGGACCTTCATTTGACTAATAGGCAGTGAAATCGTTTCAACAAAGCCATCTATCATCAGATCCTTTACAGCAGTATGCCTATCAAACGATGCCTCCCATCCTTCGTCAGCAGCATCAACATCAGAACTGCCGTATATTGATGTTCCATGAAAGGGCAATCCTGACAAAGTAGAGAAATCTTCAAAGGACATAGATATCCTTTTGCCTTTAACCTGAGCTTTGAATCTGTCTTCAGTCAGCTTGAATGAGGCGTAGAATTCCCTTATCAGCTTCGGATAAGTATCAAGAGAAGAGGAGAGAAAGCCCTCAAGATCGTGAAACCTTAAGTGGTCTTGGAAAGTAAAACCGTCTGAATCAAAGTAAGCAAAATCCAGAGTCCTTGCCTCATGGATTTTTCTCTTGAGAAAGTCAGATGGAATAGTAGCTTCTACCTCTTTATCCTTAGATGAAGGAGCTTTCTTAGGTGGAGGAGAAGAAATCGGTTTCTTCTTTTTCTATTGAACCTCCTTCATGGCGTCAGCCATGAGCTTTTTAGTGGGTGGCTCCTTTCTCTTCTTGGATTTCCCTTGATCAATAGCAGGTGCCTTTCCTTTATCCTTTGCAAGAATCTTGTGGGTGGGAATAGGAACCCTTTTAGTCAACGTAGGTGGAGGTGAAGGGGTTCGCCCACTTGATGAAGATGATGGTGAGGGAGTTCGTGTTTGAGTTTGCTTGACACGGGCCATGAGTGTAATGAAGTGTGTTTGAATGTAGATAGTAAACAAGAACGATTGCAGAACACAGAGTAGAGAGATGAAGCAGAGAAAATTTGAGAAATCTGGAGAAATGATGTGAGTAAATCGATTGATAACTGTTCCTTTTTATACCATCAGATGCGTCAATCGATGTCCCAATCGATTATGTTACCGTTGCTGGGGAATCACAATCGATTTAGTAATCATTTTCTTCTAACGACTAGTAAAAAATAGTCACAACGGTCATAACGTGAATCGATTCCCAAATCGATTTCCAGATTTACTTAATCGATGCCCAAATCGATTTCTTTAAACTGGAGAAATGAAATATTGAACCAATCGATTTCCAAATCGACGCTCGGGCAGGGTTAAAAAAAACTTTCTGAAATTTGAAGTCTGGGGCCAACGCAATCGATTTCAAAATCGATTCTTTAAACCAAAAAAAAATACTGAAAAATCGATTATCCAATCGATTGCAAAAGGGAGAATTTTAAGCACCAGAAGCTTCATGTGTCAGAGTATGAGCTATAGTTTATGCTATAACCAAGTCTCATATGGAATCCTTTATCACATAGTTGGCTTGTACCTAGTCGATTGTGTTTTAGCTCTTTCTATGTACAAAACATTTTTATTTACTGCAGTTGACTCATTTGCATATGTCACCAACACCACTTATTTGACAAAACCTTCTTCCTTTAATGTTAAAGACAAGAATTTAGACTTGTCTCCTGTCATGTGCTTTGAGCATCCGCTATCTAGGTACGAAGGGTGCCTATTGGATGTCAAGCACACCTGCAACACATACTTAAAAATTGATTTTAGGTACCCAATTTAAATTGGGTCCTGGAAGGTTAGTGTCAAAAATTTGTTTCTTTGCTATCCAAACTTGTTTCCGTCCTTTGTTGGCTAGTTTTTTAAATTTGCAATTTGAAACAAAATGTCCTTTTCTGCAACAGAAATGACATGAACCAGCAAAAGATGAAAGTTTATTTGGCTTAGGAAAGATGTCATTAACATATTCCTTGAACTACCATATTTCTGACTATGTTTGACATTTTTGTTTTGCATATAACCAATACCACATCTAGTGTTATTATTAACATGTTTATTTGGGTTATATCCAAGACCAGATTTTTCATTAACATGTCTCTAGTTGCTAAGTATAACATTCAGTTTATCTTTACTACTAGCAAACTTCAATAAATCAGACTGTAATGATGCAACATGTTTTTCAAGTTTAATGCATCTTGCAGATTTGTCATGTGAATCCTTTTTCAATTGTTCATACAAATTCTCAATTTCCTTATGATCATTTTTCATTTGTTCAGAAATCATACATTGTTTTTCAAGCATTTTCTTTGTACTCATTAACTGTTTAATAGAATTCACATACTCATCATGCAGTTCATTGAATGCTTCATGTAGCTCATCATAAGAGGGATTAGATTGTGAACTAACCTCATTTTCTGATTCTGAGTCGGTATTTGCCATAAGACATAGATTTGCTTCTTCTTCATATGAAGATGCATAGGATTTTTCATTGTCACTCCATGCAATATATGCTCTTCTGGTTTTGTGAGCTGGTTCCTTGTCTTTAGTATTTGTAGTCCTATTTTTTGTCTTGCACCTTGTGACACTCAGACTTTATATGCCCTGTTTTACCACATTCATAACAGGTGATTGTCTTGCTGTCACTAATCTTAGAACTTGATGGCTTTCTGAACTTGTTGTCTTTCTTTTTTCAGAAATTTTTTTAAACTTTTTGACAAGTAAACCAATCTCAGGCTCTTCGTCAGTCTCACTGCTTGACTCATCTGAGCAACTTTCTTGTTCAGTTTTTGATTGATGCGTTTGGGCTTTCAAAGACAGTCCTTTCTTCTTCCTGCTATCCTGCTCTGACCCATCTAGTCTATGCAACTCCATTTCGTGCTCCCTGAGCTTTTCAAACAGTGTTGCGATGGTCATTTTTGCCAGATCTTTTGACTCAGCAATAGGAGTTATTTTGGGCTGCCATTCCCTTGTTAAACACCTCATGATTTTTCCAATCTGTTGTTCATTTTCTACATGTTTTCCCAGGGCATGAAGGTTGTAAGACCCGTGATTTTAAAAGTACACTTTATGTATTTTTGGGGTATTTTGGATTTTGGCTCGGGGGCTTTTAAGCCAAAGTTAATAATATTTTGGAGTTTTTAATCAAAAAGATATTTCGATGCCAATTAGAATTTCTCGTCGATAAATAAATTGAAATTAACTGCGGTAAATACTTTACGGTTAATTTAAGGCGTTTCGGGTGAAACGGTAATTTAATAAATATCTAGATTTGAGATATTTGTTAAGTTATATTTATTATATTTATATATGTTTGTTTGGAGGGAAAAAGAAAGGAAAACTAGAAGGAAGGAAAAGGAAAAGAAAATAGTATATAAAGGAAGGAAGGAAAAAGGAAGAAGGAAAAACAAAGGAAAGAAAAAGAAAAGGAAGGAAATTCTAAAATTTCCATCTCCTTCCTCTGAGCTTCACGTGAAAACCCAAAATTCCATCTTTCTCCATTTTTCGTTTTCGTTGCTTCCTTTTCTTCAAAGCTAGTGACCAAGGTTGGTGAGAGTTAGATCAAGGTTTTTGCAACTCCATTCTTCCCCTTTGTTTCGAAAACGAGAAAAAACGGTTTTGAGATCCAAACACAAACCTCTCCGTTTCTTCAAGATCCAAGCTTCGTTTCGCGAAGAGTCAGAAGGGAAGGTTGCTCACTACCACGCTACGGTGCTAGGGACCTATTTGGAGGCGAAGTTGCGAGCGGAGATTTTACCGGAATTTTTCACGGTAACGGAAACGTCCGTTAAAGCTAACGTTGAGGTAAGGGCTCCTTCCAAACTTTAGTTGCATTAGGGACTTATCTGTGGTTGTGTGGGAAGGAATTTTGTTAGGGTACAATGTATCGGTTTGGGGAAAAACGAAACTAGTGCGTTATGGGTAAAACCTTAGAGTTAGGTTTGTTTATATTGATGAATGTTTCGTGTAAATGAATTTGAAGTCATTGTATATGATTATGAACAAATGAAATCTGGTTGTATCTGGTGTTATGTTGCTTTGATTTGTGTTCGTTGTTTTGACATGCTCTTAATTGATATTGATGAGATTTGATGTGTGTAATCGGTTGGATTTGTGAATAATGAATTGATATGTTTTGATGTGAGAATTTGCTGAGTTTTGTGTTGTGTGAAACTTGAAAACCATTAAGTTAAATAAGCATTAAGAATGGGGAATCTCTTAATGACTCGTTTACTTAATGTGCGTTTGTTTGTGAAAATCGTTTAAGGTTAACTGGCGTTAAGAATGGGGAATCTCTAATTGTCTCGGTTACCTTAATTTCATTTTGTTTCTTGAAAAACCGTTTAAGTTAACTGACGGTTAAGGAGGGGGAACCTTTAATGTCTCGGTTACTTAATATTTCTGTTTAAAGAAGAAAAATCGTTTAAGTTTAAACTGGCAGTTAAGAATGCGGGAATCTCTTCATGTCTCGGTACTTAATATTTTATTTTGAAAACCTGTTTAAGGTTAACTGACGTAAGGAATGGGGAATCTCTTATATTAGTCCGGTTACTTAATATTTTTTTAAGAAAAATCGTT
>PGTU02013716.1:0-15732 GCA_002896215.2 Cicer echinospermum
TATCAACCACATTCTTAATACATATTTTATTTAAAATAAAATATAAATAAACCTAGCTCTCATATATTTTAGAATAATATATACTCTTATTTAATGATGCTATTTTTAAACTAATCATTATTTATTATACTTATTTATATTTTTAAAGATTTAATTTTCTTAATTATTAAAAATAATTTAGATGATAAATTTATTTCTTATTAAAATTACATATATAGTTTACAATCAGTAATATAATTTATTATTTTTGTTTAAATTTTATTTGGAGTAAATTATTAAACAAAAGTCCCCACTCTATTTTACTTAAAGTCCTCTACGCCAACATCAAATTTTTATTTCATATATAAAAAAATCAAATCTTTATTTTTTCACAGAATAAAATAGTAATTATTTTGAAAAAAAAAATAAACAAATCTTTTTAGATACGGGTACATAAAATTTTTACCCGTAAATCTATCGATCCATTAACAAAGTTGATTTTGGTATCATTAAAAAACATAAACCTTATACCTATAAAAGCAAAGAAATCTTAATTCTCTTCCACATATTCATACTTTCTTTCTGCTAATACCTCAATCAATTGATTTGGCTCTCTTTCTCTCTTAATTCTTGAATTCTCAAATCGAAATTAATCAATAGTACTGTGATCAATAATGTCCACCGAACTTTATTGCTCTAACATCAATTCCACTCCAACACTATTTTCATTAACGCTCTCTTCCGTACGGTTTTTTCATCTTTCTTGTGTGTCTTAATTCTTATGTGTTTGTCTCTTGCTTTCTTTTCTTGCGAAATATATATAAATTTATCATTGAGATTTAGGTTTCTTTTAATTCATGCCATTTATATGACCATATTGCGGAGGGATGATTCTTGTTATTTATTATTTATGAAACTGACAGTCATTCAAGTAATATAGCTTTTTGCCTAATTGAAACTTGGTGTAACTTACATGTGTTGATTTTGATTTTGGACGTGAATCTTGGAAGCCAAGTTTCTGGCTGTGGGGTTTGTTAATAAAATCAAAATCACATGAATAATAGTTTTTTTATATGGATATATTTTTCTTAATTTTGTTTAAAACTGATTAATCTCACGTGTATGTGTATAAATTCGGAGTCCCCTCACAAGTAATGTATTGATTATTATTAGCTCCCTAATAAAATAGTACTATATGTTTCTTAATTTTATGCATAAATATAAGATGTCATCCTCTTTTAAGTTTAAGTTAGATGAAAATAATAAATTAGTACTTTTATGTTTTTTATCGAGTTAATTATTTACCTTTATGTTTGTAATATACATATGATTTTAATGTTAAATCAGCTAAATTAAAATTCAATTTTTTTTAATAAACTTACGAAACCACCTAAATGAAATCCTAAATCTTTATGATAAATTTTTTACCCAATTCAATTTTAGATAACTTCCTGTGTTTCTTACTTGGTCCTTTAAATATATATATCACTCATTTGTTCTATCTTGTGTATCATCCTTTGAAGCAATAAAGAGTCAAATAAGCTATGATTTTCTTTAATTTTCCCTTGTTTTATGTAATTTCCACTAACTTATGTATGTGTCACTTTTATTATTTTCAGAACTAGCAAAGTGCATAACATTAGCAATGAAAGAGGAGAAACACTTGCTGAAGAAATTGATGAGAAAGAGGACACAAACTCATGAAAAATGTGGTAGAAGAGCAAACATTTAAGAATTCCAATAAGAAACCTCCAATTTCACCTAAAAATCAAGATGCAAAAGAATTGATAAAGGAGAACAAATGCAAATCAACAGTACACATTCAATAAGAAGATGTGTTATTGTTCACCAACAACTAATGAAGGTTCATTTAGGTGTAGACTGCATCGAATTAATGCAACAGAAATCAAACAATTGAAAAGAATATTGTGATGAGATGTTTCTAAATTTAACTCATTTGTCATGGTTTGGTAGAGTTACTGCTCTAGTGAAGTTGGATCACATAATAGCCTTGACAAATGAGGTTTAAATTTAGAAGATCTCATCTGGGTTGGAATCTTCTTAGGAAAAATTAGATTTATTTGCATTTTGCAATTGTGTAGGCTAATATTTTTTTGGTCTATATGAAATATGAAATATTGTGTATATAAATTGATTAGATTTTGAACTTGAGATAGTTTTGCCATGATCCCCTTGAGTTTTTAGGGAATTAGGGAGAATTTGAAATCAAATAATGTCTACTCTATCTTTTTATTGTTCTTCTTCTTTTAGTATAAACTCTTACATTAATGGACTAGTATGAGTTTTATATTATCCATTTTTCTCCCTCAATAAAATAAACAACTTAAAGAATTTCTATCATCAGTATCTCAAAAGGAAGGTCCAATTTTTATTGTTTATGAACGACATTTCTTTAAAGATATTTTTTGACTTTGTTCTCCAAATATTAGAGACAATAGAGTGATTAGCTTTTAAGGATGACTATTTTGGGTTGTAAATTTTTAGTTTTCTAATTTAAGCATTATTTGTTTGATTTCATAATTTTAAATTCCTTTTCTTAAAAAAAAATAACTAAAGAAATTTTTTTTCTCCTTAGATGTATTGGTCATCACAATTAATGCTCTTTGCCACTGTTATAGGAGTATATAAAAATGCACCATTCTTTTCTTTCTCTGTTTCCTTTGTTAGGAGTAAATTTCTTGACAACTTGTATCTTAGAAATTTCATTTATATGATAAGAGTTATTTGAAGCTTTTATAATTTAAAATAGTTATTAGAAGCTTTTGCATGTTTGTTCTATTATTAATTTAATAAAGCTTTGTGAGTCTATGAATATCTTCTTCCTTAATATTAGTCCAAATAAAAATATGTTTGAAATTGATAGAGTTAAGTGGAGTTTGGAAGAAAATAAAGGGATTTATAAAAAACTTACATCATGAAATAATTAACGTTTATAATCATACCCTGTTTTTTATAGGAGTTTGATAAAAAAATATCACATGATTTTATCGGAAAATAAATATGAACCGTTATTTGGTAGAATCATAGTAACCCGTGATTTTATTATTAAATTATAGTGGTTTACTCTCGTCTAAACATATTCCCGAGAATTAATAAATTGTTAAAATCTTGAAGTGGCAAAATCTTCGTCTTAACATTTTCACGGAGAATTTTAAAATTGCTAAAATCTTGAAATGACAAATTTTGTTTATCTTTCATTTTTCTTAATTTGATAGATCTTACCTTACAACTGAGTAATTAAAACTTGTTCGACATGGTAACAATTTACTTTTTATTTATCAAAAAAATTTACTTTATAATAAATTTCATATTCAAAAGTTTTTTTTTTTTTTTTACGAGTGACGTGTTGTTGATATTTATAAGTGTCTCATTCAGACTTCAGAAAATTTATTTAAGCAAAAATACCCAGATACTCTTTAAGTTTAGTTCATTTTTTTTCTTGGTCATTTAAGTTTATTTTTTCGATTCGATCATTTAAGTTACATTGGTTTGCACATTAATCTTTAAGATATATTTAATTATTCATGCAGTCCTTTAAGTTTGAAAATTTTCTCGAATTATATCATAAAATGTTAAGATCTAATTGAAACGTCGCAATAAATTAAATGTTTAAGTTACTTTGTATATGAAAAAAGTTTACAATTAACCCATTTGTAAAAAAAAATTGCCAAGAAATAGTTGTCCCTTTCAATTTTCAATGTACTCCATTATATTATTTAATTAATATTATTTGCATCATATTCAGTAAGTTGTGATATTATTGTGATAGACAACTATACTCAGTAAGTTGCAGAACTAGTCTTCAATTCATGTTGAATAAGTAAGTTGCAGCCTCTAGTAGCAATTTTCTACATCTTGATATTGGTAATTGAAAAAGCACAAAACATGCTAAATAGTATGACAATCTTCATGAGCAATGAACATTCATTTATATTGATTTCAGTCTTAGCTTTGCATGATTTCAGTTTTAAGCCTTTGTTTTGAAATTTGTTATGCCATTGAATGAAACCTTTTGTTCTTCCAGATTAATATTGCTCTATAAATTGTTCTATACATCTCTCCTAAATATTTGAAAGAGAACACACTTGTATTATGTTGAGCCTCAAGGAGTAGAGTAGTAGCTTCTCTATGTGTCATGTTTGTTTTGTGTCTTCTGAAGATGAAAAACATTATTTTACATTAATGAAGATCTTCGTATTATGTTATATGAATTGACTTTCGCTTGTAGCCTAGCTCTGATTTTTGAAGACAGATTATAGGCGGTAAAAAATCTACTTCTTTTTATTGTGTTAAATGAATAGAAATGAATTTGAGACATAAAGTTTTTTGGATTAGATTTTTTGACTGATATTGGCAGCAATATCAACTGCTTCAGGTTTATCTTTACTCAAAGTTGGTGGAAGAATGGTTTATTTCAACATGCTCAATGAATCCTATTGGGAATGAAGATGTGGTTGCAGAGGTACTCTACTTTGAGTGTTGTATAGTCTATACTTTTATGTAGCCTTGCTAGTCGCTGGGTTGACATAAAAAATGTAACACCCCGATTTTCAAAGCGAGGGTGTATTTTTTTTTCAAAATAAATTAAAATAAAACAGAGAAATAAATAAGGTAATACCTTTGGATAAATAATTGAGTCATTATAATTTACAAGCAGCGGAAAAGTTTCTCAAAATATGAATCCAAAATATTTACATATCAAAAAGTGGTACATGTAACCCATCGAAAATAACATGTCAAGCTGACAATATTAGTATAGGTACAGTCTTCCATTTTAAAATAAATACAATCCAAAAGAAAGATGTTTGTTCCCTCTATGTCAACCTAATCTGATCATTCTCCAAAACAAACTAAACGCCCTGAGTGATCTCCACGCGCCCCGTAAGATCCTCCTAACATGGCTCCAGTCAGGCATTCCCATCTACATTCCCATCCACAGGGTACGAACCGGTAGGATCGTCCTGGCTCTCATCTGAGGGCAAAGCCCAGATTTCCACAATAGTTGTAAAGGGTCACCAACCGAAATTAACAATTAACACATAACATTTAAGTTTTTAAATGCACAAAATAACCTTTCAACTTAGCATGCACCTTAAAAGGTTTTCCATATGCTAAAAGTTCATATAACACTTGCCAAATAAAAAATGAAGTCAAAATAAAGTTCTCAATCCATCAAGTAATACATAACTAACCAAGACATTGATAAATCAATTGAGCAATCTGTTATCTAACTCAAAATAAGAATTTCTACTAAGCCAATCGATTTCCAAATCGATTTCCTGAAGGTTTTTAGTGAAATTTGAATTCTGGGTTTAATTCAATCGATTGGGCAATCGATTGACAGGATAGCTGAACCCCTGACTTAATGTCAATCGATTTCCAAATCAATTTTTGTCAGTTTTGTTGAATTCCTGCATGGCCAAATCGATTGGGAAATCGATTTTATAAATAGTTGAGCCCCTGTAACTTCCCAAATCGATTGGGAAATCGATTTCCCTGCTTATCCTTTCAAAAGTACATAAACTAATTCAATCACATTCATACACAATTCCACATCTTAACACTTAGCACTTAACACAATCACTACAACATCATGAGCTTCGAAATAGTTTTGCAATCAAACATGCTATCACACAATCCCAAACAAAATCCTCCGCGAGAGGCGTAAATCCTAAACGTACAGTTTCTCACGAACGAACACGAGTGCAGTCTCTCATGGACAAACACAATTTACCAGGGTGTAGTCTCTCACAGACAAACACTTGTGCAGTCTCTCACGGACAAACACAATTTACCAGGGTGTAGTCTCTCACGGACAAACACCTGTGCAGTCTCTCACGGACAAACACAATTTACCAGGGTGTAGTCTCTCACGGACAAACACCTGTGCAGTCTCTCACGGACAAACACAATTTACCAGGGTGCAGTCTCTCACAGACAAACACCTGTGCAGTCTCTCACGGACAAACACAATTTACCAGGGTGTAGTCTCTCACGGACAAACACTTGTGCAGTCTCTCACGGACAAACACAATTTACCAGGGTGTAGTCTCTCACGGACAAACACCTGTGCAGTCTCTCACGGACAAACACAATTTACCGGGGTGTAGTCTCTCACGGACAAACACCATTAAGTAAAGGCAGATATTAAAAGATTCCTCATTTTTAATACTCATTTAACTTAAACAATTTTCACAATAAACATTAAGTAAACAAGACATATTAAGAGATTCTCCATTCTTAATACTCTTTTAACTCTAATGGTTTTCAAATTCGACACAAAACAAGCTCAAACATATTATCAAATTCAATCCACAATCCACACCAAAACACATCAATTCATTTCTCCACAAAATACAACCATACACATATCAAATTTCATCAGTATTAATTAAGAACACGTCGAATACGACGAACACAAATCAACACAATCCACCACTCAAACACAACAAGTTTCATTTACTCAAAATCATACATAAATGAGTTTAAATTCATTTTCCACGAAACATTCATCAATATAACCAAAACCTAACTCTAAGATTTTACCCATAAAGCCTTAGATTCATTTTCCCCCAAATCAACACTTCAACCCTAACAAATTCCTTTCCACACAACCACAAATAAGTCCCTAATGCAAAACTAGAAGTTTGGAAGGAGCCCTTACCTTAACGTTAGCTTTACGTTCGATTACGTTACCGCGAGTAAATCCGGTAAAAATCTCCGCTCGCAACGTCGCCTCCAAGTTGGTTCCCTAGCACCGTAGCGTGGTAGTGAGCAACTTTCCCTTCTATCTCTTCGCGGAACGAAGCTTAGATCTAGATGAAAACGGGGAGGTTTGTGTTTGACGGTTTTGAAATCCCTAACACCGTTTTTCTTCGTTTTCGAAACAACGAGGAAGTATGAGGCTGAGAAATTCTTGCTTTCTTACCACTAATCCTTGGGTTTCTATTCTTGAAGCCAAAGAAAGAAAAAAGAAAGCAAAAACCAATGAAAGAAGAAAAGGTTAGTCGCGAGGCAGGGGAGGAAGAAGATGAAATGTTTCTTTTCTTTTCCTTTTCCTTCCTTCTAATTTCCTTTCTTTCTATTTCCTTTTCTTTCTTTTCTATCTCCTTTCCTTTTCTCTCCCCACAAACTCGCCACATACATATATATACTATATATATAATATAATATATATATATATATATTATATATATTATATATATATATAATATATAATATATATCCATTAATACTTATAACTAAATTCTCCAAATATCGTATTTAGATTAAAATTACCATTTCACCTATAAGACATTAAATTCTTCGTAAAAGATTCACCGCAGTTAATTTAAAGTATTCTCGACGAGTAATTTCTAATCGGCATCAAATATCCTTTTGGTCATATAAACTCCCAAATATTAATAACTTGGCTAAAAAAGCTCTTCGGGTTCAATACCAAAATACACTAAAATACATAAAGTATACTTTAAAATTATGGGTCTTACAGAAAAAATTCTTTAGCATGTAAGTTGAACTAATGCGCAATTACCTTTGAAGCACAGTACATCGTTTTGTTCCATTTCCGCCTATGTGGCACCATGGTGAATTTTGTGCCAGCCGCCATAGGTCAGGAACACCTATATTAGCCACCATGTTTTTGCCAGAGGCTACAACACCGGTTTATAGGGCTGATTTTTTGTCTTCCACCATAATCTACCAATGTCATTAAGAACACTTGGTAAAATTTGAAAACAATTAAGCAAGTGCAAGCTTGCAAATTTCGGCCACAAAAAAAACTGCAACACGTTTTTCTTGCATAATTTATTTTATTGTGGTCATGTATCAGCTTAGCCCAAAAACCATTTCATTCCTCTTTCACTGGCATATCGTATGACTAGCTCATGGTACTAAGGTGCGGTGGTTGTTTGAATTGCAGCTATTTGGGGTTTATTCTCCTATTACCCTTGACTAGCCTTCTACCCTCACTCCCAACATTTGATTAATACTATGAGTGCTAATAGTATAAGTGTAAGATTATGAGTCTAATAGTTTATTTTACCACTATTGCCTTGACTAGAAGCTAGCGCTAGATATGATATTGTGTCGGCTAGTGGCACCGCCAATTCTTCTGCCTTGACAATGATGCATCTGAAACAATTATTTTTTGTCATCTCTTTGAGCTACAAACATTGTTGCCAAGAAAAAAATTTCTTAGAATTAGCAACTGATATGAAAGAGCTTATAAAAGCTACTTTTAATGCAACAGCAGAGGAGTTAATAAAACAAATACATAACTCGACACTTTATGATGAACTTGCAAAAGACAACATGACAAAAACAAGCAATGGATATTTGTAATGAGGTTTTGGATTATGCTGTTGATGGTATTCATAGATCTATTGACACAATGGATAAATATGATTTCAATAAGTTGAGTGAATATGCTTATGATCTTAAGGTTTGGTTAACTGGTACACTTTCTCATCAACAAACATGTTTGGATGGTTTTGAGAATACAACAACTAAAGCTGGTGAAATTATGGCTAAGGCTTTGAACACTTCTTTGGAATTAAGTAGTAATTCTTTGGACATTATTAATGTTGTTTCTAGCTTACTTAAGGATGTTGGTGACAATAATGTTAATGTAAATCTTAATAGGAGGCTTTTGTCTAATGATGGTTTCCTTCTTGGGTTAGTGAAGGGCAAATACATCTTTTGATGGAAGGAAATTTTAAGCCAAATGCTGTTGTGGCTCAAGATGGTTGTGGACAATTTAAGACATTAAGTGAAGCTCTTTTGACAGTTCCTTCTTTATAATGCACAACCTTTTGGATTTATGTTAAGGCTGGTATTTATAATGAGAATGTTAATGTGCTTAAAGAAATGACTCATGTTACTATCATTGGTGATGGTCCTACAAAGACTAGATTCACTGCTAGCCTTAACTATGTTGATGGTGTCCAAACTTACAACACTGCAACTTTTGGTAATTAAGTACTATTGAATTAATGCATATATTTTTTTGTCATGCTTCTTATTGAATATATGCAATGTAATGCAATGGTTGCAGGTGTAAATGGTGCAAACTTCATGGCAAAGGATGTTGGATTTGAAAACACAGCAGGAGCAGAGAAACATTAAGCAGTAGCACTACGAGTAACAGCAGATCAAGCAGTATTCTACAACTTTCAAATGGATGGTTTCCAAGATACTCTCTAGACACAATCCCAACGTCAATTCTACCGTGATTGCAGCGTATCAGGAACGGTCGATTTCATCTTCGGAGACGTATTCGGAGTATTCCAAAACCGTAAACTAATTGTTAGAAAACCATCAGAAGACCAACAATGTTTAGTAACAGCTGGAGGAAGAATAAAAAATAATTAGTCGGGAACCATCAGAATAAAAGCATTTGTTTCTCCCTTTTTTACCTCAGTTTCCGTTTGTAATTAGTCGGGAAATCTGGGTTAACATAATGGAAATAATTCCAAGATCTCATTTCTACCATGTTTATATTCATTTTACTCGAACTTTTTCTCATGTTTGTAATTGTTTTCATTCTTGCAGCTCTTCTCGAAAAACCCATCACAAAAATTGATGAGCAATATGTAGAACCAGCAAACCATAGTCTTGAGGATGCACAAGCACCGCAAATCAATTCATCTGAAACCACACTTGAAGAAGTCTTAGCAGTTCCAGAGGATAATGGGAATGACAATGTATCCAATACAGAAGATTTGGAAGTTATTACATGTGAAGAAAAGAATTCAGAGGAAGCTAAAGAACCCGATAATGCACAAACACAGAAAAGAAGGTACCGGGAAAAGAAAGCTACAAAGTCAAGGCAAAAGTAGAGGTGTTGACCAGCTCTCTTTTTCAAAGATGAAGCAGTTATTAACAGTATAAAGGATTTTTATGGAATAGACGAGCGTTTTCCATTCAATGGTCACCTTGTTACAAGAAACAGTGATATGAATCATGTGAAAAGAATTTACTATGTCTCCAAGTCAGTCAAGGATATTCTTGGGTTGAATTTCTCAGTTGGGCAAACAACTCAAAATAACCTCAGGACTGAAGATGTTTGTAAGTATATTTTATTCTCAAATTTAGTGATATTGTTGTTTTTTGGTTAGATTTTTATCTGAGTGCATGATTGTGATTGGATGACAGTGTAAAAAAACTCTATTATACCTGTTGGTGCATCTCCCTCTTCTCCTATTATTTTACGAGGTTGATTTATTTATCATTCATATTCCAGATTTACATAAATAATAATTTGTGTACAGAATAATGATCTCACCATTTAGAAGGCCTAAAAATATTGGTTAGTAACTTGGTAGATAATGGTGTAGGCGCAAAAGATCGATCTAGGCATGGAAGAAGTCAATGCTAGTTATATCTTGTTGCTTCTCATAGAATTAGATTCTAGTACATCATCAATCATTTAATGAATTTTAGTACTTTGTCATTTTTATTTCCTGTTTTGTTGGCTCAAATAATCATTTAATGAATTTTAGTACCTTGTCATTTTTATTTCCTGTTTTGTTGGCTCAAATGTTAAGGTGCATGTTGAGCTTTTATTGGATATGAATTATTGTTGACCATTCTCATCTCATTTTGACATAATAATTTGTAAGGATTATGTGTAATATAACGACTAATTAATTTATTTAGAACTGCTTTACAAACCCGATTCTTGTATGCATCACTCTAGAATTACACAAGTAGCATGCATGCCACAGTCTACGCTATTAAATTTAGTTGCATCGAATAATTTGTTAAATAAATATATTAGTATTTCAATGGCATCGCATGTGGAGTAATTTTGTGTATCTTCTAAGAGATGAAGTTTTGGTCACTTAAAATCATCAGACTTTCTTACTTATGGATTGAAAGTTGCATCTCAAAATGTGGTTCCAGCATTAGAATCTGTATTCTTTGATTTGAATTTCACACCAAAATGAGTTTGATAGATTTGATGAATTTCATGGATTGTATGAGGGTGGAATTAAGCTGCCATGAGACATACTTAGCAAGATTAGTCCATTACCTGGGCTCAAGGAAATCTTCTTCATATTTTTTATGTGAATTTATTCATTTGAATTTTAATTATTGTTGCAACATTTCTGTTGGTAATTAAGTGATAATCCATTTTTGTATGAATTTTTTTTTGCTTAGAACATTCTTTTGATTTTATTGTGTGTAAGTTACCATGATAGAGGTAGTTTTTATTCTATTGGGTTGCTTCAACTTCTATTACTATTTGATACATGTGTTTTGTGTTATTGTTGGGTAAGTAGAAATTTCATAAGTGTTATCATGATTGCATCTCATGTAAGGGCGTCTTGAAATTTAGTGCTTTGTTGATTGCTCTAGTGTTGGCATATAGTCATGTAAGTGGGGTAAATTAAATTATATTTTATTGGATGTTTCAATGGCATTAATTAATAAAAATAAATTAAAATTTTAAATTTAATTTAATGGTATTAATAATTTAGAATTACAATTAGTAGGAAAATAAAATAAATTTAATTTAATAAATAATAATACGTTTTAGTGACAGATAATGTCGTAGAAATAGATTTATTCTTTATTTATATTTTTCTTGGTTTTAGTGACAGACAATAAATAAACCAATTCTTTATTTATATTTATCTAGTTTTTAGGACAGTCATAATTGTAGGTAGAAATTAAAAACATGTAGTGACAACCATCAGAACATGTAGTGACAGTCCTCAAAGTGTAGCAGGACGCCCCCTTAAAGTTGACACTAGATTTGGGTGTCACTCAAAGTATTATTGAGTTTTACCTACAATTTTTAATTTTTAGTGAAACATTTTGTGTGTCACGATAGGTCAATTTTTTTGTAGTGTGCATTTATTATATTAATAACGTACCAATAGTTAAGGTTAATTTGATAAAAGTAGTATTTTCTTTCTTTATATATTTTTCTTAATATGTGTGAAAATATCAAATGATTCAATTATTTTGGGACGGATGGAGTACCTTGTTTTTAAGGCTATATGTGTATTTAAATTGTTATAGAGAGAATCAAGAAATATATACCATTTATAAGACTTCGTGAATGTTTTTCTCTTAATGATTAGTATGATAGACATATTGTTGTAGTATTTGACAGAGTTTCAAACGATCAGAAACTTTTAATTGAACTAATTATTGTCGAAATTGTGATAAAAGACTAACAATATAAACATAAATATAACTTAAAGGAGCAAATCGGGAGAAAATAAACTTAAAAACCTAAGCGGGAATTGAGTTAAACTTAAAGATCCATATGTGTATTTTTGCCTTTTATTTACTAGTGTCAAATATTTGTCCTTTTGTTTTCCTTCGATTTATCATTAACAAATATTTATTCATGTATTATTTTATTTTTATCAATAACAAATATTAGACATATGTTTTTTTATGAATCAATGATAAATATTTATTTTTATAATTTTTTTATATTTATCACTGATAACTATTTGTTCCATATTTTTTAAAATATTATTCAATGAAAAATATGTGTCTTGTGTTTTTCTCTAATATTTATTATAGGCAAATATTTGTCTCGTGTTTTTATATGTATTACTGCCAATATATTTCTCCCCGTGATTTTTTAAAATTTATTAAATTACATATATTTGTCTCGTGTTTTTTTAAGCATAAATTATAAAAAATTATCCCATTTTGTTTTAATATTTATCAATGACAAATATTTATCTCATTTTGTGTGTATCATTGACAAATATTCATTGATAAATATTTATCTTATTTTTTTATGTATCAGTTATAAACATTTATCTTTTATATTTATTAATAATAAATATTTATGTCTTACAACTTTTATAACTTTATTTCTTCAAGATTTTTAATATTTTTCTCTAATTTTTTTATTATTTAATAAATATTAAAAAAATACATGATACATATTTATAAATAATACATAAAAAAGTACAATCAAATTTAAAACGAGTGAGCAGACATAAATATTTTGAAATGACAACTAATTTTACTATTCAGCTCATAAATAAAGCCAAAATAACAAAATGAGAACGGACCATTTAACATAAAAATTAGTCATGAATTTTTTTTAAATAAATGTTATACATAAATTTTATAGGGTAGTTTTTGTATTTTGTATAAATAGTGAACGAAAAAGATAATAAAATTTAAAGAAAAAAAAAAGAGGGATAAGAAAAGAAAAGATAACAATAAAATATGAAAATATATGAGAGAGAATAAAAGTGAAAATAAAGTAAAAATATTTGAAAATTAAGAGAAAAAAGAAAAGTGGAGAGCGAATGTCGAAATTAATTATTTGTGTAAGAAGTTAATGAAGAATTTGTCCCTAAAAAGGAGAGATGAGAAAAATTAAAGATACTTTTTACTTTGTTTTTTTTTTTTTTTTTTTTTGAAACAATGGTAGTTTGTTTTCTTAGAGATTGATGGCAAAGACCAAGTCTGGGCCATACTATTGGGGAAAATGAATCTTTTATCTTTAATTAATTATATTTTTTTGACAAAGTTAAATATATTTTTGTCATTATAAAATTGAAACTTTCTAAATTTTGTCCTTGTTATTGGAATTTTAGTCCTCTAAATAATTGCTATTTGTTAAAAATAGTCGTTGACATTAAAAATATGATAATTAAAGCAACGAAAGTATGAGTCCATACTAGCATGTAGACTTTTTAATTGAGGCGACGTACGTGGCAATTGAGTCATCAATTTTATAAATTTTATATTATTCAACAATTTTACTCGATTATTCAAAGAGTAAATATTCATTTTGAACTCCGAGACAATTTTAAAGACTTATTTTAGTATTTAAAAAATAAAAGTATTTTTTAGCCTTTAAAAAAATAAACGAGTTAAATTAATTTTTATGTGAACTATATTTAAAAAACTTGAATTTTTTTTTAACTTGTCTAATGACTCTTTTCTCACAAAATTTATATACAAAAAATATAATTAGGTTTTTGGCATAATTAAATGAATAATTTAATCAATGCAATAAATATTCTTTAAATTATAATATAATTAATAAACAATGCTATTAAAAATGTGACTACGAAGAACATTAACGCACTTACAAAAACGCGAGGGCGAAAAAGAAAAATGTGAAAATAAATAAGAAATGTAGTTTCTGACATAGATGACGGAAGCCATTAACGCACGAAGAACATAATTTAAATGTAATCAATGCAATAAAATATTCTTTAAATTATAATATAATTTAATAAACAATGCTATTAAAAACGTGACCACGAAGAACATTAACGCACTGTATAAAAACGCAGAGGGCAAAAAAAAATTGAAAATGAATAAGAAAATGTAGTTTCTGACAGAGATGACGGAAGCCCACACATTCAAAATCGCAAACACTGCAATCACAAAAGTTTATATCTTTGTTCTCTAGATGAAATAACACTAGATTTTTTTAAATTGTCTGAATAATTAAATTGTCTCAATTTATTTTTCTTAAGGATTAAAATATGTTTTAATTTTTTTTAGAGACTGGATATTTCCAAAATTTCTTAAGAACTAATTAGATTTCAGTTCATTTTTCTTAAGATTAAAAAGTACTTTTATTTTTCTCAAGACTAAATTGTATCTCTTCAAAATTCTCATGCATCAAAATAGACCTTTTTTACTTTTATTAAAATTAATTCTCAATTAGAACAATTTTATAAATTTATAATTATTTAACTAAGCCAATTAATAAAAAAAAAACTTAAAAAATAAAATAAAAAACAAAACAAAACCCTTATTCGTAACAAATAATTTGCCATCAGCTACCCTCACACTACTGTTAAGGCATGGCAATTCCTCAAAGTCATCATATTTTTTATGGCGATGACTATTTTAACAAACTACTGATATTTGAAGTTAGAAATTCCAATTAAAATTAAATAGAAACTAAATTTAGAAATTTCAATCCATAAATCAAAAGTTTATTTAACCCTTTAATTATTTGTTATTATTTTTTAAAAGAAATTAGATGCTGTTAATATTGTTTTTTAAATTCTCTTTTAGAAATTCATTAGCTTAGTAAATGACTTTCACATGCCTTTAAATTATTTTAGTATACCATATTAATGTTTTTTTTAAAATTTAATTATTTAAGTTTATCCCTTAAATCTTTGCGTTTTGTGGTGAAAAAATAAATGTAGTTGAAAAAAAAACTATAAAATACAATAAAATATAAGAAAATAATGTTTATTGTATTGACCATTTTAGACTTTAAGTTCTTTTATCAAGTTTTACTTATTTTAAAAAGTGTTTGTTTAGAAGAAATTGAAGATAAATAGA
The DNA here is from genome assembly GCA_002896215.2 of Cicer echinospermum. NCBI lineage: Eukaryota > Viridiplantae > Streptophyta > Magnoliopsida > Fabales > Fabaceae > Cicer > Cicer echinospermum. The sequence goes on from PGTU02013716.1 coordinate 15,301, forward strand.
CATAAAGATCTCTTAACCTAAAAATGATATAACAGACAATTTTTACAGTTAAAATCCAAAATGATATGACATTTATTTTCAAGTAGTTTATTTATAGATTTACACACCTTAAGTGTATAGAAGGAGAATTTCAAATTCAAATTAAACTTTTGTTTATATAGAACGGAGATATATTGTTTTAAAATTATAACAAATACTAACAATTGTTTATAAATTAATGGATAAAAAAAATAACAAACACCAGTAACAATATTTATTACGTGGCAGATTGACGAGCTTATATCATCGACATTCTTATTACATATTTTTTTTAAGATAAAATGTAAACAAACCTAACTCAATAAATTAAATCTTTAAAAAATAATGATTAATTGAATATTTCATAATAAGAGTAAAATTATTAATTTTTTTTTATTATTTTTATTCTCAAAT
>PGTU02013720.1:0-14712 GCA_002896215.2 Cicer echinospermum
TAATGGATTAATATTTTAGGTCATTTTTTTGTCATTATTAGGTTTATTCTAGTCCATTTTGGTTCTAAATTATTGTAGTTCGTCCAATAAGTGCAAAAGTATTAATGGATTAATATTTTAGGTCATTTTTGTCTTTACTAGGTATAATCTAGTCCATTTTGGATCTTAATCAATGTAGTTCTTCCAATAAATGTAGAAGTCTTAATGAATTCGTATTTTAGGTCATTATGGTCTTTACAAGGATTATTGTAGTTCATTTTGGTTTTAAATCAATGTAGTTTATCTAATAACTGCAAAAGTCATATGTGATTAATATTTGAGGTCATTATGGTCTTTACCATGTTTATTCTAGTACCTTTTGGTTCAAAATCATTGTATTTCGTCAAATAAGTGAAAAAGTCATAATCTATTAATATTTTAGGTCATTTTCGTCTTTAATAGATTTATTCTTAATGCAAAATTCTTAATGAATTAATATATTATGTCATTTTAGTCTTTATTCAGTTTATTCTAGTACCTTTTGATTCTAAATCAAAGTAGTTTGACCAATATTCTTAATGAATTAATATATTATGTTATTTTAGTCTTAATGGATTAATATTTTAGGTCATTTCTTTCTTTACTAGGTTTAATCTAGTCCATTATGGTTCTTAATCAATGTATTTTGACCAATAAGTGCAAAAGTCTTAATGAATTCAGATTTTAGGTCATTTTGGTCTTTAATAGATTTACTCTAGTCCATTTTGGTTCTAAATCATTGTAGTTCGTCCAATAAGGGCAAAAGTTTTAATGGATTAATATTTTAGGTCTTTTTTATGTCTTTTCTAGGTTTAATCTAGTCCATTTTGGTTCTAAATCAATGTAGTTTGACCGATAGGTGCAAAAGTCTCAATGATATCAGATTTTAGGTCATTATGTTCTTTACTAGGTTTATTCTAGTCTATTTTGGTTCTTAATCAATGTAGTTCGTCCAATAATTGCAAAAGTCTCAGTGATTTTGTCTTTAGTATGTTTATTCTAGTCCATATTGGTTATGAATCATTGTAGTTCGTCCAATAAGTGCAAAAGTCTTATTAATATTTTAGGTTATTTTGGTCTCTACTAGGTTTATTCTGGTCCCTTTTCGTTCTAAATCATTGTAGTTCATCCAATAAGGGCAAAAGTCTTTACTAGGTTTATTCTAACTCAATGTAGGTCATTTTGGTGTTTACTAGGTTTATTCTAGTAACTTTTGGTTTTAAATTACTGTAGTTAGTCCAATAAGTACAAAAGTATTAATGGATTAATATTTTAGGTCATTTTAGGCTTTACTAGATTTAATCTATTCCATTTTGGTTCTAAATCAATGTATTTTGTCCAATAAGTGTAAAAGTCAAAAATAATTAATATTTTAGGTGATTTTGGTCATTACTAGGTTTAATCTACTCCATTTTGGTTTTAAATCAATGTAGTTCGTCCAATAAGTCCAAAAGTCTTAATTGATTAATATTTTAAGTAATTTTGGTCTTTGCTAGGTTTATTCTAGTTCAATTTGTTTCAAAATCATTGAAGTTCGTCCAATAAATGCAAAAGTCTTAATGGATTAATGTTTTTGGTTATGACTAGGTTTATTCTAGTCTATTTTCGTTCTAAATAATTGTAGTTCGTCCAAAAAGTGCAAAAGTTTTAATGGATTAATATTTTAGGTCATTTTGGTCTTTAGTAGATTCAATCTAGTCCAATTTTGATCTAAATCCTTGTAGTTTGTCTAATAAGAGCAAAAGTCTTAATAGAATAATAATTTTAGTAATTTTCGTGTTTAAAATATTTATTCTAGTCCATTTTGGTTCCAAATCATTAAAATGCAGGGTCTTTAAGGTGGGAGGTCTTATGAATATAATAAGATCTTTTGTCTGAATGTGGGTGATTTCTTAGTAGCTAGGTTGGATATCGTAGATCAATTGTAGGGTTTTCAATAAGTGCATTTCACGCCACATGTAGTTGCATATTAAGGTCAAAAAGTCTAAATTGAGGAATTAATAATTAGATAAGGTTCTGATAATGTAGTTCGTCCAATAAGTTTACTAGTCTTTGTGGTAATATTTAGTTCTGAGGTCTTTTAGGTGATCTAAATCGATGTAATTGTGGTTGTAATCATTAGAAGTTTGTCCAATAAGTATTATAGTGGTAATGGATTAATAATCTAAGGTCATCTTTGGGGTTACAGGTAAGATCAGTACCTTTGGTTTTAAATATTGTAGTTCATTGTAAGTGCAAGTGTTAATGTATAACTTTCTAGGTCCTTGAGGGATTAATTCTAAGGTTTAATCTTTGGCTTATTAGACAATCATCATTGAGTTCACCTAAATAACGTGCAAAAGTCTTAGGATTAAGGTTTCCGATCTAACTAGGTTTTCTAGTCCATTTTGGCTATCATCTTCTTTTAAGTTCGTCCAATAAGTGCTAATGATTAATGGATTAATATTTTTACGACAAAGTCACTTTACTAGATTGACATCTGCTCTCCTCAAATCTAAATCTTTGTAATGTTCGTCTAATAAAGTTGGATTACAGTCTTATTGAGTCGATTGGTCGTTTTTGGTCTCCATACCAATATCTAGTCCATGATTCTTTTATCAATTTAGTAACGTTGAAGGGTTCAGCAGTTGATCAATGTATCTTTCACACTAGGTCATTGCGATCTAACTAGGATTATTGTAGTGTGCAAGATGGATTCTTAATTTTGGTTCTAAAGACTTTCGTTAAACGATAAAGTTTCTGTCATTCAGGTCTAGACTACAATGGGACTAGTACCGTGATGGTTCAACTTTCAGATAGTAATTTTGATCCTGATCAAGATCAGGTGTCATAGACTATTCCTGGTTTTATTCTAGTCCAGATTTGAACTGTATTCACATTGTCAGTCAAAGAACTATAGATGCTTGGCTCACAGGGCATAAATGACCATGTTGTGAATATACATCCAGTCTTTGAGACGCGGGAGTGCAGGGTCCTCAGGCTCAATTACTTACCTTCAATCTATGATAAGAGAATTAGCTTCTTATGACCAACGATGGTATGATATCTATGTCTGATTACGATTCAAATCAGAGATGTCGTTTAATAAGTGCATAACTCTCAATTTAATCAGATTGGTAGGACAATTAATTTGTATTTACTAGGTTTATTCTAGTGCATTTTGTGTTCTACTTCATTGTAAAGTTCTGGAGAATTATCCAGAGTGCAACTGGGCTTGAGTTATGTTAAGAGGAGATGACAATATACTCAGTTCATTCATTAGGTATCTCTACGAGCAGCTCCGTTAATGTACGGATATCTTTGCATTTTGCGTATGCTAGGTTTATCTAGTCCATTTTTTTATTATCAATATCGCTCTCCATTAAGTGCAAAAGTCTTCTGGATTAAATATATTACGTCAATTTGTACTCTACTATTTATTCTAATCCATTTTGGTTATAAATCTTTTGTAGTTCATCCAATAAGTGCAAAAAGTTATCGATTTACCTCTATATGTCATTTGGTTTATATAGGGCCAATCTAGTACCTTTTGGTTATTACATCAATGTAGGTATTCGTATAATAAACATCACGTCTTAATGAACTATACGCAGATAGATCATTTCTAATCTCTACTAGGTGGTATTCTATTCCATTTGCGTTCTAAATCGATGTGGTTCTCCAATAAGGGAAAAGGATCATTACACATATGTCAGACATTTAATGCTTTGGAGGATTCTTAGTCCATATTAGTTAATCGTCATTAGAGTTCGTCTAGTAAGTGGAAAAGTCTTAATGATGAATATTCAGACATTTTTTTCTTTACTACATTTTGTTCCAGTCCATTTTTTTTTTCTAAATCAATGGATGTTCGTAGGTTGGGCATTAGTATAATGAATGTATGTCAGGTAATTGGTCTTTACTAGGTTTAATCTAGTAAGGTTCGAAATCAATAGATCTGTTCATAAGTGCAAACGTCTTAATGAATGAATATTAGGTCATTATGGTCTTTACTAGATTATTGTAGTTCATTTTGGTTCTAAATCAATGTAGTCATCAAAATAAGCGCAAACATTTGAATGGATTAATATTTGAGTCATTTTGGGCATTCTTAGGTTCTAGTCCATTTTGGTAGAATCATTGTAGTTCGTTTAATAAGTGCCAAAAGTCTTAATGGATTAAATATTTGGTCTTTTGATCTTACTAGATTAATGTCCATTTTGGGTCAAAAGTCAATGTATGTTGACCAATAAGTGTTTGGGTCATGAATTAGATGTAGGTCGTCTTACTCATAGGATTATCTAGTACCGGTGTTATTTCTGCGAGTCCGATTAAGTACTATCATGATGGCTACTTTGTTATCAACCCAACATATCGGTTGAGTTTATACGTTCGTTCATCATCGACGATGTTGTTTGATGTCAATGGAGATTTGACAGGACATTATGCAATAATATTAAGTCTGGAATCGTTTAATTTGAGGTTAAATACTTTTTAATGGTTATTTTTTTAACTAGGTTAACTACTTTATTTTACTCGTAATTCTAGTTGGTATTTTATTCTATATTTTCGTGCAAAGATATAAAGTCTTACAGGTCTTGTCTGCTGCAAATCTTTCGTTCTGGGTACAGTAGTCGGGTGTCCTAATCTTTTAGGTTATGTATGCAAAGATAACCAATAAATGTGATTACATCGTTCTTTACTCATAAAAATATATAGAGCTATTAGTTCAGAGGATTATAAGTAGTCCCATTTGCGCTCATCATGAATTGAGATTTAGTGTGAATTATACTTTAGGATGATCATTTAGTATTTAGGTCTGAATGTTGATTTCATAAGGTAAATAATTATTATGGATTAACAGCTTGAGTTATTGTAGTAACTAGATTATTTAGGGATAGAATCTAAATGTAGGTAAATGATTTAGAACATCCAATAAGTGCACTAAGTAAAATAATGGATTATATTTTGGAGTCATATTGTTATTATTGTTGACTCTATAAATTTTTGTCTCAAATAGATGTACTTCATTGAACTAATTGAGAAGAGTCTAAATTGATTATGGATTTGATAACCACTAATAGACATGAAGTTTATTCTAGTACCTTCTGGTTCTGATCTCAATGTAGTTTCGTCCATTAGTGCAAAGTATTAATGGATTAATCTTTTTCATTTTGTAAATTTACTAGGTTTAAACCTAGTCTATTTAGGTTTGGCTATCAATGAAGTTTGCGAATAAGTGCAAAAGTCTCAATGAATTCTAATAGGTCATTTTGATCTTTACTAGGTTTATCTCTAGTCTATTTTTTGGTTCTAGTCAATGTAGTTCGTCCCATAAGTGGAAAGTCTAAATGGCTTAATATTTTACGTCATTATGGTTTTTGTAGGTTTATTCTTGTCTATTTTTGGTTATAAAAATATCGTAGTACGTCCAATAATTCAAAAAGTCTTAATGGAAAAATATTTTTGGTCATTTTGGTCTCTAGTAGGATTATTCTAGTCAATTTTTGTTCTATATCATTGTAGTTGTCAATAATGAAAAAAGTCTTAATGGATTAATATTTTTAGATCTTTGAATCAGATCGCTAGATAAATCAGCGCCGACGCCAATACACTGTCTCTAGCAGTAGGAAGATGTATCATAGCTAACATCACCATTGGTTCCACCTTCGGAGCCTCGCAATTCCTTGCAAAGTGCCCTGGTTTATGGCAATTGTAGCAAGTAGTACTGTTTAAAGGTACAAGCATAAGCATAATGTCCTTCTTCTCCACATCGGAAACATCGTATACCTTGTCCCACTTGCCCTCTCAAGGTCTTGCGTTCCCTGGGTTATCCCGTCCCCATTGTTATCATGTGGTCGATTATAAGATTAGGCAACCTGTTTCCCTTGTTCTGATACTTCGCCCGACTAGGTCCTCCTGAGTTAAAATTCCCCTCCTCGGCTAGCTCTCTTTTCTTCATTATCCTCAACTTCTCTACATTTTTCCACAAGAACCTGGAAACGTTGATTCCCAAGGGTAAGGACAAAGTCTTGAATCTCATACTTTAGTCCGTCTTGGAAACGATGACACAAGAATGGCTCGTCAACCTCTTCACGGAAAAAATCTGAAATGCCTTGATAGTGATTCAAACTTAGCAGCATATCGCCCACGGTCATGTTTCCCTGATGTAGTTTCAGAAATCATCACCCAGTCTAGTCCTGGTACTCATCGGAAGTATTTGTCGAAAACTTCCTTTAAAGATTCCCAGTTCACCTCTCGTGAGCTGATCTCATCAACGACCTTGTACTCCTCCACCGTACTCAGCATCTCCTAGTAGCATATAAGCGGCTAGTTGACCTCACATCCCGCCTGACAGTTAATCATTTGAAGATCTTCTCACTTCTTGGATCCATTGATTGCTTCTCTGAATTCTCAGTCCCTCAACTTGGGAGGATTGTAACGACGAAATCTTTTTAATCCTCTTGACCTCTGCAGCACGGATCTCTCTTCCTTTTTCGAGATCAGCGTTGAGTCTTGGCAACAGTCTGTGCAGCAACAGAAGCAGCCATGTTATTCATAGCCTCGCATTCGATCATTCCTACTGCATTGGTTTCTCGAACGTCATTCCTCCTTGCAAGCATGGTTCCCTATAAAACCATCATCAAGTAGAGTCTTAACACTACTTCAATATTCTAAGAATAACTTCCGACCACATCAGCACATAATAAATTATGAACTTGACAACTTAAACCACCTAAACCGACACATGATCAGATAACAACTCTGCAACCTACAATAAATAGAACCAAGGTTCCACAGCCCCCAAAGAAAACCAAACCAAAGCTCTGATACCACAATGTAACACCCCGTTTTCAAAGCGAGCGGTGTATTATTTTTTTCAAACAGAATTTAAAATAAAGCAGAGAAATAAATAAAGAAATAGCCTTTGGATAAATAATTGAGTCATAAAATTACAAGCAGCGGAAAAAAGTTTCTCAAATACATACATCCAAAGTATCTAAACAACAACCAAAGATACAAGGAACCCATTCAACTAAGGTGTCGTACTGACAATAATAGTAACAGTACAGTCTTCCGGTTTAAAATAAACGCAACCCCAAAAGAAAGACCTCTGATCCCTCTATGTCAACCTAATCTGATCATTTTACAACACAACTAAACACCCTGACTGATCTCCACGCGCCCCGTGAGATCCTCCTAACGTAGCTGCAGTCAAGCGTTCCCATCTCCATTTCCGTCCGTAGGGTACGAACCGGTAAGATCGTCCTGACTCTCATCTGAGGGCAAGCCCAGATTTCCACAATAATTGTAAAGGTCACCAACCGAAATTAACAGTTAACACATAACATTTACGTTTTAAATGCTAAAAAATAACTTTTCAACTAAGCATGCACCTTAGCAGGATTTTCAATATGCGAAAAGTTCATACAATACTTTGGCCAATTAAAATGAAAGTAAAAATGAGGTTCTCAATCCCCTAATTATATCATAACAAATCAAGACATGGATAGTTTCATGGGCAAACAATCATACAACTAAAACTGAGGATTTCACACTGAGCCAATCGATTAGGCAATCGATTGGGTGAAGGATTTTGATGAAGACAGAATCCTGGGCTTAATTCAATCGATTGGGAAATCGATTGAGCGAGTACTGAGCCCTAGGTTTTAAGCCAATCGATTTCCAAATCGATTTGGTCGAATATGGATGAGTCCCTGACTTAAGGCCAATCGATTGCCAAATCGATTTCTTAAATGATTTCAAAAAACTGATTACAAAATCGATTGGCCAATCGATTTTGTTACTTTAGCCAAGTCCCTGTTAACCTATCAAATCGATTGGGAAATCGATTTCCCTGCATATTCTTTCAAAATTCATAAACTAACTCAATCACATTCATGCATAATCTCATAACCTAACACTTAAGCACTGATAACGCGATCACTACAACATCGATGCATTTCGAAATAGTATTGCAAGCAAACATGTTATCACCAAATTCCAAACATAACACTTGACATTTTTAACACAATAAATACAACATCATGGGTTTTGAAATGGTATTGCAAGCAAACATGTTATCGCCAAATTCCAAAACATAACAATTAAACATTTATAACACAATTAATACACACCCAAATGAACCAACAATCCACAATTTAACAGGGTGTAGTCTCTCACGGACAAACACAATTCCCTCAGGAACGTAAGTCGTAAACGTACTACCTATCACGGGTCCGTACGTTTACCGAGGTGCCACCCATCCCGGTCTGCACAACTTACCAAAACATACAAACGTAAACGAGACATTAAGAAGATTCCCCATTCTTAATTCTCATCTAACTTAAACCAGGCGTAGTCTCTCACGGACAAACCCTGCGCAGTCTCTCACAAACGCAATTCCCGCAGGAACGTAAGTCGTAAACGTACTACCTATCACGGTCCGTACTGTTTACCGAGGTGCCACCTATCCCGGGTCTGCACAACTTACCAAACACAATTCCCTCAGGAACGTAAGTCGTAAACGTACTACCTATCACGGGTCCGTACTATTTACCGAGGTGCCACCCATCCCGGGTCTGCACAACTTACCAAACGTAAATCGTCAACGTACTGCCTATCACGGGCCTTACTGTTTACCAAGGTGCCACTATCCGGTGTCAGCACGATTTACCGAAACACACATAAGTAAACGAGACATTAAGAGATTCCCCATTCTTAATTCTCATTTACTTAACGATTTTCAAGACAAAACATTCAGTAAATAAGTCATTAAGAGATTCCCCATTTCTGAAACGATTAATACCCATTACTGAAACGATTTTCAAAACAAAATATTAAGTAACCGAACATTAAGAGATCCCCATTCTTAACGAGACAACAAAATAAGAGATTCCCCATTCTTAACGGCCAGTTAACGCCCTTTAAAACATTTAAGACTTCCCCATTCTTAACGATTTTCAAAACAAAATATTAAGTAACCGAGACATTAAGAGATTCCCATTCTTAACGCCCAGTTAACTTAAACGGTTTTTTAACGCCCCAGTTTAAACAAAATATATAAGTAACCGAGACATTAAAAGAGATTCCCCCATTCTTAACGCCCAGTTAACTTAAACGATTTTTCTTTTAAAACAAAATATTAAGTAACCGAGACATTAAGAGATTCCCCCTTCTTAACGCCCAGTTAACTTAAACGGTTTTCAAAACAAAATATTAAGTAACCGAGACATTAAGAGATTCCCATTCTTAACGCCCAGTTAACTTAAACGATTTTCTTTTAAACAAAATATTAAGTAACCGAGACATTAAGAGATTCCCCATTCTTAACGCACAGTTAACTTAAACGTTTTCAAAACAAAATATTAAGTAACCGAGACATTAAGAGATTCCCCATTCTTAACGCCCAGTTAACTTAAACGATTTTTCACAAACCAAACGCACATTAAGTAAACTAGACATTAAGAGATTCCCCATTCTTAATACTCATTTAACTTAATGGTTTTCAAATTCCACACAACACAAACTCAAACAAATTCTCACATCAAAACATATCAATTCATTTATTCACAAATCCAACCATACACATATCAAATTTCATCAATATCAATTAAAGCAATGTCACAAACAACGGGCACAAATCGACACAATCCACTACTCAAAACACACAAGTTCATTTACTCAAAATCTTACATACGTGAGGTAAATTCATTTTTTCCCAAAATAATACTCAAACCCTAATAAGATCCTTTCCACACAATCACAGATAAGTCCCTAAATGCAAACTAAAAGGTTTGGAAGAGCCCTTACTTCGCGTTAGCTCTAACGTGCGTTTCCGGTACCGCGAGCAAATCCGGTAAAAATCTCCGCTCGCAACGTCGCCTCCAAATTGGTCTAGCACCGTCAGCGTGGTAGTGAGCAACTTTCCCTTCTATCTCTTCGAGAAATGAAGCTTGGATCTAGAAGAAACGGAGGGGTTTGTGTTTGGATCTCAAATAATCCGTTTTTCTTCGTTTTCGAATCAAAGAGGAAGAGTGAGTTGCGAATCTTTGTTCTAGCACTCACCCAACCTTGGGTTACTAGTCTTGAAGAAAGAAAAGCAACGAAATGAAAATGGGGAGAAGGAGGGAGAAATGGCCGCGGTTGGCAGAGGAAGAAGATGGAAAATCAGTTTTTTCCTTCCTTCCTTTTTCCTTTCTTTGTTTCCTTCCTTTTATTTCCTTCTTTCCTTTATAATAACCTTTTCTTTTCCTTTTCCTTCCTTCCTATTTACTTTCTTTCTATCTCTCCAACAAACCCACATATATTATATATATATATATATGAATATATAATTTTAAAAATATAATATATCAAATCTAACTTAACAAATATCTCAAAATATCTAGATATTTGGTAAATCACCTTTTTTACCGTAATGCATTAAATTCTCCGAAAAGATTTACGCACTTAATTTAAATTTATTTATCGACGAGTAATTCTAAACGGGGTCAAAATAACTTTTTGATCCTATAACACCATAATATTATATTAACTTTGGCTAAAAAAAGCACTCTCGAGCCAATAATCCAAAACACGCATAAATACATTAAGTGTTACTTTAAAATTATGGGTCTTACATTACTCCCCTCCGTAAATATTATGTTTCCTCGAAACTATGCGTCGATAAATAGCTCTGGTATTGTTTCCTTCATCTGCCCTCCAATTCCCAAGTCGCTTCTCCAGTAATGGGTGTCCACTCACCTGACAACGAACATCTTTGGTCCTCAATACGCTAATCTTCCTGTCCTCATCCTCACAGGTGGGTATATCGAATGTCAAGTTACTCCTTTCGGTTGGATGTGTCTGGTTCGATCACATGCGATTGGATCTGCCAGATATTTCCTCAACGTGATATATGAAACACTCATGATGTGACATATCGGAGGCATGCAATCCGATAAGCAACACGGCCAATCGTGCAGAAATCTGACATGTCCAATGAATTTCGGATCAACTCTCGATCTTAACGCCCTACCAACTCCCGTAGTAGTGTGACTCTCGGAAATACTATGTCACCCTATTCGAATTCTAACAGTCTGGACGCTTGTCCGCCGTAACTCTTCTGACCACCTTGTGAAGTCTCAATCTTTTCTCCTTGGATCTTCCTTACCTTAGCGCAGTCGTGCACCACTCTGGCCGACGATTCAATATTTTCACCGCCTTAAGACCGTCACACAAGGGCGTTTGAACTTGGCGCCCCACAAAAAGTCTCATCTGAGCATTCCAATACTGCGTGGAAACTCTTTGTTGTTAGGTGAACTCAATCATATGCTTCTTCCGAAGGCTTCGTGCAATGCTCCCAAAAATGGATGTGAACATCGATACGGTCTAATAACATCACTGTATGTTACTCCATGTAATCTCTACAAGGTCGCAACACCGACCAGCAGGTCGCGATGTCCACTGACGGAACATCCACTAGTACCAAAACCTAAACACAAGGTATGACGCCGAACACATTGAGTACAATGTATCATAACCAATGATTTAGGCTTCCCCATTCCGTATCAAGAATGATCTTGGGTTACTGTAGAGGTAAACAACTCAAATTAATCGAGGAAGTCCCCTATCATGAATGTTATTGACAAGTAAACATGCATAATTTACTGTCAAAGTCTTAGCAGCTAAAGTAAGAACACGACAAACTTCAAACATTACTAATCCATAGCATGAAGAAAGGTTGGCCCCCAGACAAAAAGTGTAGAGTTAGTTAGAGTTACCTGTATCGCACAGTCAATTGAAATCAGATCGCTAGATAAATCAGCGCCGACGCAATACACCTGTCCTCAGCAGTAGGAAGAGTAATCATAGCTACATCCACCATTGGTTCCGCTCGGAGCCCGCAATTCCTTGCAAAGTGTCCTGGTTATGGCAATTGTAGCAAGTATACGTTAAAGGTACAAGCATAAGCATAATGTCCTCTTCTCCACATCGGAAAACATCGTATGCCTGTCCCACTTGCTTCTCAAGGTCCTGGTTCCCTGGGTTATCCCGCCCCCATTGTTATCATGTGCGATATAAGATTTAGCACCTGTTTTCCCTTGTCTGATACTCGCCCGAACTAGGTCCTCCTGAGTTAAAATTCCTCCTCGGTACTCCTCTTATTCTTATATCCTCAACTTCTCTACAGTTTTTCATCAAGGAACCTGGAAACGTAATTCCAAGGGTAGACAACTCTTGAATCTCATACGTTGTCCGTTTGAATACGATGACACAAGAATTGGCTCGTCACCTCTTCAACGAAAAATCTGAAATCCTTGAGAGGATTCCAAACTTAGCAGCATAATTCGCGCCCACGGTCAGTCCGCCTGATGTAGTTAGGAATCATCACCACTCAGTCTAGTCTGTACCATCGGAAGTAATTTGTTCGAAAAACTTCCTTTGAAGATCCAGTTCACCTCCTCGTGAGCTGATCTCATCAACGACCTTGTAACTCCTCCCCCCCCAACCCCAGTTCTTTTTAAACTGCACGTCCCTAGTAGCAATATAAGTGGCATAGTTGACCCTCACCCGCCTGACAGTTAAATCATTCTCGAGATCTTCTCCATTTCCTGGATCATGACTTGCTTTCTCTGAATCTCAGTCCCCTCAAACTTGGAGGATTTAACGACGAAAGCTTTACCTGCTGTACTCCCAGCTCGATCCCTCTTCCCTCCTTTGAGATCGGTTGAGTCTTAGGCAGCAGTCTGTGCAGCAAACAAAGCAGCCATGTTATTCATAGCTCGCCATTCGATCATATCCTACCCGGCATTGGTTCTCGGAACGTCATTCCTCCTTGCAGCATGGTTTCCCTATAAGAACCCAATCAAGTAGAGTCTTAACACTACTTCAATAATTCTATAAGAATAACTCCGACACATCAACACATAAAAATTATGAACTTGACAACTTAAACACCTAAACCACACATGAATCAGACAACAACTCGTAACCTACAATCTAGAACCAAGGTTCCACAGCCCCCAAAGAAAACCAAACCAAAGCTCTGACACCACAATGTAACGCCCCGTTTTTCAAAGCGAGGGTGTATTTTTTTTTCAAAAGAATTTAAAATAAAGCAGAGAAATAAATAAAGAAATGCCTTTGGATAAATAATTGAGTCATTAAAATTTACAAGCAGCGGAAAAAGTTTCTCAAATACATACATCCAAAGTATCTAAACAACAACCAGAAGATACAAGGAACCCATTCAACTAAGGTGTCGTACTGACAATAATAGTAACAGTACAGTCTTCCGGTTTAAAATAAACGCAACCCCAAAAGAAAGACATATGATCCCTCTATGACAACCTAATCTGATCATTTTACAAAACAACTAAACACCCTGACTGATCTCCACGCGCCCCGTGAGATCCTCCTAACGTAGCTGCAGTCAAGCGTTCCCATCTCCATTTCCGTCCGTAGGGTACGAACCGGTAAGATCGTCCTGACTCTCATCTGAGGGCAAAGCCCAGATTTCCACAATAATTGTAAAGGTCACCAACCGAAAATAACAGTTAACACATAACATTTAAGTTTTAAATGCTAAAAATAACTTTTCAACTAAGCATGCACCTTAGCAGGATTTTCAATATGCGAAAAGTTCGTACAATACTTTGCCAATTAAAAATGAAAGTAAAGTGAGGTTCTCAATCCCCTAATTATAACATAAAAAATCAAGACATGGATAGTTTCATGAGCAAACCATCATACAACTAAAACTGAGGATTTTCACGGAGCCAATCGATTAGGCAATCGATTGGGGTGAAGGATTTTGATGAAGACAGAACCCTGGGCTCAATTCAATCGATTGGGAAATCGATTGAGTGAGTACTGAGCCCTAGGTTTTAAGCCAATCGATTTCCAAATCGATTCGGTCGAATATGGATGAGTCCCTGACTTAAGGCCAATCGATTACCAAATCGATTTCTTAAATGATTTCAAAAAAACTGATTACAAAATCGATTGGCCAATCGATTTTGTTACTTTAGCCAAGTCCCTGTTAACCTATCAAATCGATTGGGAAATCGATTTCCCTGCATGTTCTTTCAAAAATTCATAAACTAACTCAATCACATTCATGCATAATCTCATAACCTAACACTTAGCACTGATAACGCGATCACTACAACATCGTAAATTTCGAAATAGTATTGCAAGCAAACATGTTATCACCAAATTCCAAAACATAACACTTGACATTTTTAACACAATAAATACAACATCATGGGTTTTGAAATGGTATTGCAAGCAAACATGTTATCGCCAAATTCCAAAACATAACAATTAACATTTATAACACAATTAATACAACATCCAAATGAACCAACAATCCACAATTTAACAGGGTGTAGTCTCTCACGGACAAACACCTGTGCAGTCTCTCAAGGACAAACACAATTCCCTCAGGAACGTAAGTCGTAAACGTACTACCTATCACGGGTCCGTACCGTTTACCGAGGTGCCACCTATCCCGGGTCAGCACAACTTACCAAAACATACACGAGTAAACGAGACATTAAGAGATTCCCCATTCTTAATTCTCATCTAACTTAAACCAGGGCGTAGTCTCTCACGGACAAACCCCTGCGCAGTCTCTCACGGACAAACGCAATTCCCGCAGGAACGTAAGTCGTAAACGTACTACCTATCACGGGTCCGTACTGTTTACCGAGGTGCAACCTATCCCGG
>PGTU02013728.1:0-20117 GCA_002896215.2 Cicer echinospermum
AGGTGTGTTTGTGTCATTGGATGAACATTTAGGTCATTTTCGTCCTCCCTAGACTTATTCTTGTCCAATTAGGTTTTTAACCAATCTTGTGCATGCAATAAGTTCATTTGTGTGAACATTAGGATTCGTCCTCCCTAGGCTTATTCTTGTCCATTTAGGTAACCATCTTGTGCATCAATAAGTGTGTTTGTGTCCCTTGGATGAACATTTAGGTCATTTTCGTCCTCCCTAGGCTTATTCTTGTCCAATTAGGGGTTTTTAACCAATCTTGTGCATCCAATAAGTTCATTTGTGTCATTGGATGAACATTTTAGGTCATTTTCGTCCTCCCTAGGCTTATTCTTGTCCAATTAGGGTTTTTAACCAATCTTGTGCATGCATCCAATAAACATTTAGGTCATTTTGTCCTCCTTGTCAATTAGGGATGTAACATTTAGGTCATTTTCGTCCTCCCTAGGCTTATTCTTGTCCAATTTAGGTTTTTAACCAATCTTGTGCATCCAATAAGTTCATTTGTGTCATTGGATGAACATTTAGGTCATTTTCGTCCTCCCTAGGCTTATTCTTGTCCAATTAGGGTTTTTAACCAATCTTGTGCATCCAATAAGTTCATTTGTGTCATTGGATGAACATTTAGGTCATTTTCGTCCTCCTAGGCTTAAGTCCAATTAGGGTTTTTAACCAATCTTGTGCATCCAATAAGTTCATTTGTGTCATTGGATGAACATTTAGGTCATTTTTTTCGTCCTCCCTAGGCTTATTCTTGTCCAATTAGGTTTTTAACCAATCTTGTGCATCCAATAAGTTCATTTGTGTCATTGGATGAACATTTAGGTCATTTTCGTCCTCCCTAGGCTTATTCTTGTCCAATTAGGGTTTTTAACCAATCTTGTGCATCCAATAGTCCTGTCCTAGTGTCCAATTGTTTGTGTCATTGGATGAACATTTAGGTCATTTTCGTCCTCCCTAGGCTTATTCTTGTCCAATTAGGGTTTTTAACCAATCTTGTGCATCCAATAAGTTCATTTGTGTCATTGGATGAACATTTAGGTCATTTTCGTCCTCCCTAGGCTTATTCTTGTCCAATTAGGGTTTTTAACCAATCTTGTGCATCCAATAAGTTCATTTTGTGTCATTGGATGAACATTTAGGTCATTTCGTCCTCCTAGGCTTATTCTTGTCCAATTAGGGTTTTTAACCAATCTTGTGCATCCAATAAGTTCATTTGTGTCATTGGATGAACATTTAGGTCATTTTCGTCCTCCCTAGGCTTATTCTTGTCCAATTAGGGTTTTTAACCAATCTTGTGCATCCAATAAGTTCATTTGTGTCATTGGATGAACATTTAGGTCATTTTCGTCCTCCCTAGGCTTATTCTTGTCCAATTAGGGTTTTTAACCAATCTTGTGCATCCAATAAGTTCATTTGTGTCATGGGATGAACATTTAGGTCATTTTCGTCCTCCCTAGGCTTATTCTTGTCCAATTAGGGTTTTTTAACCAATCTTGTGCATCCAATAAGTTCATTTGTGTCATTGGATTAACATTTAGGTCATTTTCGTCCTCCCTAGGCTTATTCTTGTCCAAATTAGGTTTTTAACCAATCTTGTGCATCCAATAAGTTCATTTGTGTCATTGGATGAACATTTAGGTCATTTTCGTCCTCCCTAGGCTTATTCTTGTCCAATTAGGGTTTTTAACCAATCTTGTGCATCCAATAAGTTCATTTGTGTCATTGGATGAACATTTAGGTCATTTTCGTCCTCCCTAGGCTTATTCTTGTCCAATTAGGGTTTTTAACCAATCTTGTGCATCCAATAAGTTCATTTGTGTCATTGGATGAACATTTAGGTCATTTTCGTCCTCCCTAGGCTTATTCTTGTCCAATTAGGTTTTTTAACCAATCTTGTGCATCCAATAAGTTCATTTGTGTCATTGGATGAACATTTAGGTCATTTTCGTCCTCCCTAGGCTTATTCTTGTCCAATTAGGGTTTTTAACCAATCTTGTGCATCCAATAAGTTCATTTGTGTCATTGGATGAACATTTAGGTCATTTTCGTCCTCCCTAGGCTTATTCTTGTCCAATTAGGGTTTTTAACCAATCTTGTGCATCCAATAAGTTCATTTGTGTCATTGGATGAACATTTAGGTCATTTTCGTCCTCCCTAGGCTTATTCTTGTCCAATTAGGGTTTTTAACCAATCTTGTGCATCCAATAAGTTCATTTGTGTCATTGGATGAACATTTAGGTCATTTTCGTCCTCCCTAGGCTTATTCTTGTCCAATTAGGGTTTTTAACCAATCTTGTGCATCCAATAAGTTCATTTGTGTCATTGGATGAACATTTAGGTCATTTTCGTCCTCCCTAGGCTTATTCTTGTCCAATTAGGGTTTTTAACCAATCTTGTGCATCCAATAAGTTCATTTGTGTCATTGGATTAACATTTAGGTCATTTTCGTCCTCCCTAGGCTTATTCTTGTCCAATTAGGGTTTTTAACCAATCTTGTGCATCCAATAAGTTCATTTGTGTCATTGGATGAACATTTAGGTCATTTTCGTCCTCCCTAGGCTTATTCTTGTCCAATTAGGGTTTTTAACCAATCTTGTGCATCCAATAAGTTCATTTGTGTCATTGGATGAACATTTAGGTCATTTTCGTCCTCCCTAGGCTTATTCTTGTCCAATTAGGGTTTTTAACCAATCTTGTGCATCCAATAGTTCATTTGTGTCATTGGATGAACATTTAGGTCATTTTCGTCCTCCCTAGGCTTATTCTTGTCCAATTAGGGTTTTTAACCAATCTTGTGCATCCAATAAGTTCATTTGTGTCATTGGATGAACATTTAGGTCATTTTCGTCCTCCCTAGGCTTATTCTTGTCCAATTAGGGTTTTTAACCAATCTTGTGCATCCAATAAGTTCATTTGTGTCATTGGATGAACATTTAGGTCATTTTCGTCCTCCCTAGGCTTATTCTTTGTCCAATTAGGGTTTTTAACCAATCTTGTGCATCCAATAAGTTCATTTGTGTGTCATTGGATGAACATTTAGGTCATTTTCGTCCTCCCTAGGCTTATTCTTGTCCAATTAGGGTTTTTAACCAATCTTGTGCATCCAATAAGTTCATTTGTGTCATTGGATGAACATTTAGGTCATTTTCGTCCTCCCTAGGCTTATTCTTGTCCAATTAGGGTTTTTAACCAATCTTGTGCATCCAATAAGTTCATTTGTGTCATTGGATGAACATTTAGGTCATTTTCGTCCTCCCTAGGCTTATTCTTGTCCAATTAGGGTTTTTAACCAATCTTGTGCATCCAATAGGTTGTTCATTTGTGTCATTGGATGAACATTTAGGTCATTTTCGTCCTCCCTAGGCTTATTCTTGTCCAATTAGGGTTTTTAACCAATCTTGTGCATCCAATAAGTTCATTTGTGTCATTGGATTAACATTTAGGTCATTTTCGTCCTCCCTAGGCTTATTCTTGTCCAATTAGGGTTTTTAACCAATCTTGTGCATCCAATAAGTTCATTTGTGTCATTGGATGAACATTTAGGTCATTTTCGTCCTCTCCTAGGCTTATTCTTGTCCAATTAGGGTTTTTAACCAATCTTGTGCATCCAATAAGTTCATTTGTGTCATTGGATGAAACATTTAGGTCATTTTTTCGTCCTCCCTAGGCTTATTCTGTGTCCAATTAGGGTTTTTAACCAATCTTGTGCATCCAATAAGTTCATTTGTGTCATTGGATGAACATTTAGGTCATTTTCGTCCTCCCTAGGCTTATTCTTGTCCAATTAGGGTTTTTAACCAATCTTGTGCATCCAATAAGTTCATTTGTGTCATTGGATGAACATTTAGGTCATTTTCGTCCTCCCTAGGCTTATTCTTGTCCAATTAGGGTTTTTAACCAATCTTGTGCATCCAATAAAGTTCATTTGTGTCATTGGATGAACATTTAGGTCATTTTCGTCCTCCCTAGGCTTATTCTTGTCAATTAGGGGTTTTTAACCAATCTTGTGCATCCAATAAGTTCATTTGTGTCATTGGATGAACATTTAGGTCATTTTCGTCCTCCCTAGGCTTATTCTTGTCCAATTAGGGTTTTTAACCAATCTTGTGCATCCAAAGTTCATTTGTGTCATTGGATGAACATTTAGGTCATTTTCGTCCTCCTAGGCTTATTCTTGTCCAATTAGGGGTTTTTTAACCAATCTTGTGCATCCAATAAGTTCATTTGTGTCATTGGATGAACATTTAGGTCATTTTCGTCCTCCCTAGGCTTATTCTTGTCCAATTAGGGTTTTTAACCAATCTTGTGCATCCAATAAGTTCATTTGTGTCATTGGATGAACATTTAGGTCATTTTCGTCCTCCCTAGGCTTATTCTTGTCCAATTAGGTTTTTAACCAATCTTGTGCATCCAATAAGTTCATTTGTGTCATTGGATGAACATTTAGGTCATTTTCGTCCTCCCTAGGCTTATTCTTGTCCAATTAGGGTTTTTAACCAATCTTGTGCATCCAATAGTTCATTTGTGTCATTGGATGAACATTTAGGTCATTTTCGTCCTCCCTAGGCTTATTCTTGTCCAATTAGGGTTTTTAACCAATCTTGTGCATCCAATAAGTTCATTTGTGTCATTGGATGAACATTTAGGTCATTTTCGTCCCTCCCTAGGCTTATTCTTGTCCCATTTAGGGTTTTTAACCAATCTTTGTGCATCCAATAAGTTCATTTGTGTCATTGGATGAACATTTAGGTCATTTTCGTCCTCCCTAGGCTTATTCTTGTCCAATTAGGGTTTTTAACCAATCTTGTGCATCCAATAAGTTCATTTGTGTCATTGGATGAACATTTAGGTCATTTTCGTCCTCCCTAGGCTTATTCTTGTCCAATTAGGGTTTTTAACCAATCTTGTGCATCCAATAAGTTCATTTGTGTCATTGGATGAACATTTAGGTCATTTTCGTCCTCCCTAGGCTTATTCTTGTCCAATTAGGGTTTTTAACCAATCTTGTGCATCCAATAAGTTCATTTGTGTCATTGGATGAACATTTAGGTCATTTTCGTCCTCCCTAGGCTTATTCTTGTCCAATTAGGGTTTTTTAACCAATCTTGTGCATCCAATAAGTTCATTTGTGTCATTGGATGAACATTTAGGTCATTTTCGTCCTCCCTAGGCTTATTCTTGTCCAATTAGGGTTTTTAACCAATCTTGTGCATCCAATAAGTTCATTTGTGTCATTGGATGAACATTTAGGTCATTTTCGTCCTCCCTAGGCTTATTCTTGTCCAATTAGGGTTTTTAACCAATCTTGTGCATCCAAAGTTCATTTGTGTCATTGGATGAACATTTAGGTCATTTTCGTCCTCCCTAGGCTTATTCTTGTCCAATTAGGTTTTTAACCAATCTTGTGCATCCAATAAGTTCATTTGTGTCATTGGATGAACATTTAGGGTCATTTTCGTCCTCCCTAGGCTTATTCTTGTCCAATTAGGGTTTTTAACCAATCTTGTGCATCCAATAAGTTCATTTGTGTCATTGGATGAACATTTAGGTCATTTTCGTCCTCCCTAGGCTTATTCTTGTCCAATTAGGGTTTTTAAACCATCTCTGTGCATCCAATAAGTGTTCATTTGTGTCATTGGATGAACATTTAGGTCATTTTCGTCCTCCCTAGGCTTATTCTTGTCCAATTAGGGTTTTTAACCAATCTTGTGCATCCAATAAGTTCATTTGTGTCATTGGATGAACATTTAGGTCATTTTCGTCCTCCCTAGGCTTATTCTTGTCCAATATTAGGGTTTTTAACCAATCTTGTGCATCCAATAAGTTCATTTGTGTCATTGGATGAACATTTAGGTCATTTTCGTCCTCCCTAGGCTTATTCTTGTCCAATTAGGGTTTTTAACCAATCTTGTGCATCCAATAAGTTCATTTGTGTCATTGGATTAACATTTAGGTCATTTTCGTCGTCCCTAGGCTTATTCTTGTCCAATTAGGGTTTTTAACCAATCTTGTGCATCCAAATAGTTCATTTGTGTCATTGGATGAACATTTAGGTCATTTTCGTCCTCCCTAGGCTTATTCTTGTCCAATTAGGGTTTTTAACCAATCTTGTGCATCCAATAAGTTCATTTGTGTCATTGGATGAACATTTAGGTCATTTTCGTCCTCCCTAGGCTTATTCTTGTCCAATTAGGGTTTTTTAACCAATCTTGTGCATCCAATAAGTTCATTTGTGTCATTGGATGAACATTTAGGTCATTTTCGTCCTCCCTAGGCTTATTCTTGTCCAATTAGGGTTTTTAACCAATCTTGTGCATCCAATAAGTTCATTTGTGTCATTGGATGAACATTTAGGTCATTTTCGTCCTCCCTAGGCTTATTCTGTGTCCAATAGGGTTTTTAACCAATCTTGTGCATCCAATAAGTTCATTTGTGTCATTGGATGAACATTTAGGTCATTTTCGTCCTCCCTAGGCTTATTCTTGTCCAATTAGGTTTTTAACCAATCTTGTGCATCCAATAAGTTCATTTGTGTCATTGGATGAACATTTAGGTCATTTTCGTCCTCCCTAGGCTTATTCTTGTCCAATTAGGGTTTTTAACCAATCTTGTGCATCCAATAAGTTCATTTGTGTCATTGGATGAACATTTAGGTCATTTTCGTCCTCCCTAGGCTTATTCTTGTCCAATTAGGGTTTTTAACCAATCTTGTGCATCCAATAAGTTCATTTGTGTCATTGGATGAACATTTAGGTCATTTTCGTCCTCCCTAGGCTTATTCTTGTCCAATTAGGGTTTTTAACCAATCTTGTGCATCCAATAAGTTCATTTGTGTCATTGGATGAACATTTAGGTCATTTTCGTCCTCCCTAGGCTTATTCTTGTCCAATTAGGGTTTTTAACCAATCTTGTGCATCCAATAAGTTCATTTGTGTCATTGGATGAACATTTAGGTCATTTTTCGTCCTCCCCTAGGCTTATTCTTGTCCAATTAGGGTTTTTAACCAATCTTGTGCATCCAATAAGTTCATTTGTGTCATTGGATGAACATTTAGGTCATTTTCGTCCTCCCTAGGCTTATTCTTGTCCAATTAGGGTTTTTAACCAATCTTGTGCATCCAATAAGTTCATTTGTGTCATTGGATGAACATTTAGGTCATTTTCGTCCTCCCTAGGCTTATTCTTGTCCAATTAGG
Organism: Cicer echinospermum; assembly: GCA_002896215.2. Classification (NCBI taxonomy): domain Eukaryota; kingdom Viridiplantae; phylum Streptophyta; class Magnoliopsida; order Fabales; family Fabaceae; genus Cicer; species Cicer echinospermum. The sequence continues at coordinate 7,209 of PGTU02013728.1, forward strand.
GTTTTTAACCAATCTTGTGCATCCAATAAGTTCATTTGTGTCATTGGATGAACATTTAGGTCATTTTCGTCCTCCCTAGGCTTATTCTTGTCCAATTAGGGTTTTTAACCAATCTTGTGCATCCAATAAGTTCATTTGTGTCATTGGATGAACATTTAGGTCATTTTCGTCCTCCCTAGGCTTATTCTTGTCCAATTAGGGTTTTTAACCAATCTTGTGCATCCAATAAGTTCATTTGTGTCATTGGATGAACATTTAGGTCATTTTCGTCCTCCCTAGGCTTATTCTTGTCCAATTAGGGTTTTTAACCAATCTTGTGCATCCAATAAGTTCATTTGTGTCATTGGATGAACATTTAGGTCATTTTCGTCCTCCCTAGGCTTATTCTTGTCCAATTAGGGTTTTTAACCAATCTTGTGCATCCAATAAGTTCATTTGTGTCATTGGATGAACATTTAGGTCATTTTCGTCCTCCCTAGGCTTATTCTTGTCCAATTAGGTTTTTAACCAATCTTGTGCATCCAATAAGTTCATTTGTGTCATTGGATGAACATTTAGGTCATTTTCGTCCTCCCTAGGCTTATTCTTGTCCAATTAGGGTTTTTAACCAATCTTGTGCATCCAATAAGTTCATTTGTGTCATTGGATGAACATTTAGGTCATTTTCGTCCTCCCTAGGCTTATTCTTGTCCAATTAGGGTTTTTAACCAATCTTGTGCATCCAATAAGTTCATTTGTGTCATTGGATGAACATTTAGGTCATTTTCGTCCTCCCTAGGCTTATTCTCTTGTCCAATTAGGGTTTTTAACCAATCTTGTGCATCCAATAAGTTGTTTTTGTGTCATTGGATGAACATTTAGGTCATTTTCGTCCTCCCTAGGCTTATTCTTGTCCAATTAGGGTTTTTAACCAATCTTGTGCATCCAATAAGTTGTGTTTTGTGTCATTGGATGAACATTTAGGTCATTTTCGTCCTCCCTAGGCTTATTCTTGTCCAATTAGGGTTTTTAACCAATCTTGTGCATCCAATAAGTTCATTTGTGTCATTGGATGAACATTTAGGTCATTTTCGTCCTCCCTAGGCTTATTCTTGTCCAATTAGGGTTTTAACCAATCTTGTGCATCCAATAAGTTCATTTGTGTCATTGGATGAACATTTAGGTCATTTTCGTCCTCCCTAGGCTTATTCTTGTCCAATTAGGGTTTTTAACCAATCTTGTGCATCCAATAAGTTCATTTGTGTCATTGGATGAACATTTAGGTCATTTTCGTCCTCCCTAGGCTTATTCTTGTCCAATTAGGGTTTTTAACCAATCTTGTGCATCCAATAAGTTCATTTGTGTCATTGGATGAACATTTAGGTCATTTTCGTCCTCCCTAGGCTTATTCTTGTCCAATTAGGGTTTTTAACCAATCTTGTGCATCCAATAAGTTCATTTGTGTCATTGGATGAACATTTAGGTCATTTTCGTCCTCCCTAGGCTTATTCTTGTCCAATTAGGGTTTTTAACCAATCTTGTGCATCCAATAAGTTCATTTGTGTCATTGGATGAACATTTAGGTCATTTTCGTCCTCCCTAGGCTTATTCTTGTCCAATTAGGGTTTTTAACCAATCTTGTGCATCCAATAAGTGTCATTTGTGTCATTGGATGAACATTTAGGTCATTTTCGTCCTCCCTAGGCTTATTCTTGTCCAATTAGGGTTTTTAACCAATCTTGTGCATCCAATAAGTTCATTTGTGTCATTGGATGAACATTTAGGTCATTTTCGTCCTCCCTAGGCTTATTCTTGTCCAATTAGGGTTTTTAACCAATCTTGTGCATCCAAATAGTTCATTTGTGTCATTGGATGAACATTTAGGTCATTTTCGTCCTCCCTAGGCTTATTCTTGTCCAATTTAGGTTTTTAACCAATCTTGTGCATCCAATAAGTTCATTTGTGTCATTGGATGAACATTTAGGTCATTTTCGTCCTCCCTAGGCTTATTCTTGTCCAATTAGGGTTTTTAACCAATCTTGTGCATCCAATAAGTTCATTTGTGTCATTGGATGAACATTTAGGTCATTTTCGTCCTCCCTAGGCTTATTCTTGTCCAAATTAGGGTTTTTAACCAATCTTGTGCATCCAAATAAGTTCATTTGTGTCATTGGATGAACATTTAGGTCATTTTCGTCCTCCCTAGGCTTATTCTTGTCCAATTAGGGTTTTTAACCAATCTTGTGCATCAATAAGTTCATTTGTGTCATTGGATGAACATTTAGGTCATTTTCGTCCTCCCTAGGCTTTTTCTTGTCCAATTAGGTTTTTAACCAATCTTGTGCATCCAATAAGTTCATTTGTGTCATTGGATGAACATTTAGGTCATTTTCGTCCTCCCTAGGCTTTATCTTGTCCAATTAGGGTTTTTAACCAATCTTGTGCATCCAATAAGTGTCATTTGTGTCATTGGATGAACATTTAGGTCATTTTCGTCCTCCCTAGGCTTATTCTTGTCCAATTTAGGTTTTTAACCAATCTTGTGCATCCAATAAGTTCATTTGTGTCATTGGATGAACATTTAGGTCATTTTCGTCCTCCCTAGGCTTATTCTTGTCCAATTAGGGTTTTTTAACCAATCTTGTGCATCCAATAAGTTCATTTGTGTCATTGGATGAACATTTAGGTCATTTTCGTCCTCCCTAGGCTTATTCTTGTCCAATTAGGGTTTTTAACCAATCTTGTGCATCCAATAGTTCATTTGTGTCATTGGATGAACATTTAGGTCATTTTCGTCCTCCCTAGGCTTATTCTTGTCCAATTAGGGTTTTTAACCAATCTTGTGCATCCAATAAGTTCATTTGTGTCATTGGATGAACATTTAGGTCATTTTTTCGTCCTCCCTAGGCTTATTCTTGTCCAATTAGGGTTTTTAACCAATCTTGTGCATCCAATAAGTTCATTTGTGTCATTGGATGAACATTTAGGTCATTTTTCGTCCTCCCTAGGCTTATTCTTGTCCAATTAGGGTTTTTAACCAATCTTGTGCATCCAATAGTTCATTTGTGTCATTGGATGAACATTTAGGTCATTTTCGTCCTCCCTAGGCTTATTCTTGTCCAATTAGGGTTTTTAACCAATCTTGTGCATCCAATAAGGTCATTTGTGTCATTGGATGAACATTTAGGTCATTTTCGTCCTCCCTAGGCTTATTCTTGTCCAATTAGGGTTTTTTAACCAATCTTGTGCATCCAATAGGTTCATTTGTGTCATTGGATGAACATTTAGGTCATTTTCGTCCTCCCTAGGCTTATTCTTGTCCAATTAGGGTTTTTAACCAATCTTGTGCATCCAATAAGTTCATTTGTGTCATTGGATGAACATTTAGGTCATTTTCGTCCTCCCTAGGCTTATTCTTGTCCAATTAGGGTTTTTAACCAATCTTGTGCATGCATGTGTCATTGGATTAATATTTAGTTCATTTTTGTGTCATTATTGTCCAACATTTAGGATGAACATTTAGGTTTTTTCGTCCTCCCTAGCTTATTCTTGTCCAATTAAGGGTTTTAAACCAAATCCAATCTTGTGTCATAAGTTCATTTGTGTCATTGGATGAAATTTAGGTCATTTTCATTAGGCTTAGGTAGGGTTTTTAACCAATCTTGTGCATCCAATCCTCCATTTGTGTCATTGGATGAACATTTAGGTCTCGTATTCTTGTCCAATTAGGGTTTTTAACCAATCTTGTGCATCCAATATAGTTCATTTGTGTCATTGGATGAACATTTAGGTCATTTTCGTCCTCCCTAGGCTTTATTCTTGTCCAATTTAGGGTTTTTAACCAATCTTGTGCATCCAATAAGGTTCATTTGTGTCATTGGATGAACATTTAGGTCATTTTCGTCCTCCCTAGGCTTATTCTTGTCCAATTAGGGTTTTTAACCAATCTTGTGCATCCAATAAGTTCATTTGTGTCATTGGATGAACATTTAGGTCATTTTCGTCCTCCCTAGGCTTATTCTTGTCCAATTAGGGTTTTTAACCAATCTTGTGCATCCAATAAGTTCATTTGTGTCATTGGATGAACATTTAGGTCATTTTCGTCCTCCCTAGGCTTATTCTTGTCCAATTAGGGTTTTTAACCAATCTTGTGCATCCAATAAGTTCATTTGTGTCATTGGATGAACATTTAGGTCATTTTCGTCCTCCCTAGGCTTATTCTTGTCCAATTAGGGTTTTTTTAACCAATCTTGTGCATCCAATAAGTTCATTTGTGTCATTGGATGAACATTTTAGGTCATTTTCGTCCTCCCTAGGCTTATTCTTGTCCAATTAGGGTTTTTAACCAATCTTGTGCATCCAATAAGTTCATTTGTGTCATTGGATGAACATTTAGGTCATTTTCGTCGTCCTCCTAGGCTTATTCTTGTCCAATTAGGGGTTTTTAACCAATCTTGTGCATCCAATAAGTTCATTTGTGTCATTGGATGAACATTTAGGTCATTTTCGTCCTCCCTAGGCTTATTCTTGTCCAATTAGGGTTTTTAACCAATCTTGTGCATCCAATAAGTTCATTTGTGTCATTGGATGAACATTTAGGTCATTTTCGTCCTCCCTAGGCTTATTCTTGTCCAATTAGGGTTTTTAACCAATCTTGTGCATCCAATAAGTTCATTTGTGTCATTGGATGAACATTTAGGTCATTTTCGTCCTCCCTAGGCTTATTCTTGTCCAATTAGGGTTTTTAACCAATCTTGTGCATCCAATAAGTTCATTTGTGTCATTGGATGAACATTTAGGTCATTTTCGTCCTCCCTAGGCTTATTCTGTCAATTAGGGTTTTTAACCAATCTTGTGCATCCAATAAGTGTGTTTGTGTCATTGGATGAACATTTAGGTCATTTTCGTCCTCCCTAGGCTTATTCTTGTCCAATTAGGTTTTTAACCAATCTTGTGCATCCAATAAGTTCATTTGTGTCATTGGATGAACATTTAGGTCATTTTCGTCCTCCCTAGGCTTATTCTTGTCCATTAGGGTTTTTAACCAATCTTGTGCATCCAATAAGTTCATTTGTGTCATTGGATGAACATTTAGGTCATTTTCGTCCTCCTAGGCTTATTCTTGTCCAATTAGGGTTTTTAACCAATCTTGTGCATCCAATAAGTTCATTTGTGTCATTGGATGAACATTTAGGTCATTTTCGTCCTCCCTAGGCTTATTCTTGTCCAATTAGGGTTTTTTAACCAAATCTTGTGCATCCAATAAGTTCATTTGTGTCATTGGATGAACATTTAGGTCATTTTCGTCCTCCCTAGGCTTATTCTTGTCCAATTAGGGTTTTTAACCAATCTTGTGCATCCAATAAGTTCATTTGTGTCATTGGATGAACATTTAGGTCATTTTCGTCCTCCCTAGGCTTATTCTTGTCCAATTAGGGTTTTTAACCAATCTTGTGCATCCAATAAGTTCATTTGTGTCATTGGATGAACATTTAGGTCATTTTCGTCCTCCCTAGGCTTATTCTTGTCCAATTAGGGTTTTTAACCAATCTTGTGCATCCAATAAGTTCATTTGTGTCATTGGATGAACATTTAGGTCATTTTCGTCCTCCCTAGGCTTATTCTTGTCCAATTAGGGTTTTTAACCAATCTTGTGCATCCAATAAGTTCATTTGTGTCATTGGATGAACATTTAGGTCATTTTCGTCCTCCCTAGCTTATTCTTGTCCAATTAGGGTTTTTAACCAATCTTGTGCATCCAATAAGTTCATTTGTGTCATTGGATGAACATTTAGGTCATTTTCGTCCTCCCTAGGCTTATTCTTGTCCAATTAGGGTTTTTAACCAATCTTGTGCATCCAATAGGTTCATTTGTGTCATTGGATGAACATTTAGGTCATTTTCGTCCTCCCTAGGCTTATTCTTGTCCAATTAGGGTTTTTAACCAATCTTGTGCATCCAATAAGTTCATTTGTGTCATTGGATGAACATTTAGGTCATTTTCGTCCTCCCTAGGCTTATTCTTGTCCAATTAGGGTTTTTAACCAATCTTGTGCATCCAATAAGTTCATTTGTGTCATTGGATGAACATTTAGGTCATTTTCGTCCTCCCTAGGCTTATTCTTGTCCAATTAGGGTTTTTTAACCAATCTTGTGCATCCATAAGTTCATTTGTGTCATTGGATGAACATTTAGGTCATTTTCGTCCTCCCTAGGCTTATTCTTGTCCAATTAGGGTTTTTAACCAATCTTGTGCATCCAATAAGTTCATTTGTGTCATTGGATGAAACATTTAGGTCATTTTCGTCCTCCCTAGCTTTATTCTTGTCCAATTAGGGTTTTTAACCAATCTTGTGCATCCAATAGTTCATTTGTGTCATTGGGATGAACATTTAGGTCATTTTCGTCCTCCTAGGCTTATTCTTGTCCAATTAGGTTTTTAACCAATCTTGTGCATCCAATAAGTTCATTTGTGTCATTGGATGAACATTTAGGTCATTTTCGTCCTCCCTAGGCTTATTCTTGTCCAATTAGGTTTTTTAACCAATCTTGTGCATCCAATAAGTTCATTTGTGTCATTGGATGAACATTTAGGTCATTTTCGTCCTCCCTAGGCTTATTCTTGTCCAATTAGGGTTTTTAACCAATCTTGTGCATCCAATAAGTTCATTTGTGTCATTGGATGAACATTTAGGTCATTTTCGTCCTCCCTAGGCTTATTCTTGTCCAATTTAGGTTTTTAACCAATCTTGTGCATCCAATAAGTTCATTTGTGTCATTGGATGAACATTTAGGTCATTTTCGTCCTCCCTAGGCTTATTCTTGTCCAATTACGGTTTTTAACCAATCTTGTGCATCCATATGTTTCATTTGTGTCATTGGATTAACATTTAGGTCATTTTCGTCCTCCCTAGGCTTATTCTTGTCCAATTAGGGTTTTTAACCAATCTTGTGCATCCAATAAGTTCATTTGTGTCATTGGATGAACATTTAGGTCATTTTCGTCCTCCCTAGGCTTATTCTTGTCCAATTAGGGTTTTTAACCAATCTTGTGCATCCAATAAGTTCATTTGTGTCATTGGATGAACATTTAGGTCATTTTCGTCCTCCCTAGGCTTATTCTTGTCCAATTAGGGTTTTTAACCAATCTTGTGCATCCAATAAGTTCATTTGTGTCATTGGATGAACATTTAGGTCATTTTCGTCCTCCCTAGGCTTATTCTTGTCCAATTAGGGTTTTTAACCAATCTTGTGCATCCAATAAGTTCATTTGTGTCATTGGATTAACATTTAGGTCATTTTCGTCCTCCCTAGGCTTATTCTTGTCCAATTAGGGTTTTTAACCAATCTTGTGCATCCAATAAGTTCATTTGTGTCATTGGATGAACATTTAGGTCATTTTCGTCCTCCCTAGGCTTATTCTTGTCCAATTAGGGGTTTTTAACCAATCTTGTGCATCCAATAGTTCATTTGTGTCATTGGATGAACATTTAGGTCATTTTCGTCCTCCCTAGGCTTATTCTTGTCCAATTAGGGTTTTTAACCAATCTTGTGCATCCAATAAGTTCATTTGTGTCATTGGATGAACATTTAGGTCATTTTCGTCCTCCCTAGGCTTATTCTTGTCCAATTAAGGTTTTAACCAATCTTTTGCATCCAATAAGTTCAATTGTGTCATTGGATTGGCTTTTAGGTCATATTTGTAAGTCATGAGCTTCCCTGATCATGTTTTTGATTTAATTCCCAAACACACAGTACATATGAAATACTTGATTGATCTAATGTTTTGAATTGAGAAATATTTCAGGCAAACAAGAAGACACCATACACTTGGAACAATGGCTTGCAACTCAAGGAATCAACCAAAGTTGGAGGATGCACTTGAGAAAGACGCCAAAAATGTATAGTGTTATTAGGTGTCATAGTAATAAGTTTAGTAGACTAATCACTATGTCTCACACTTAAGCCTTTGCCAATGAATATAAATCAAATCAACCAATAGTCAATTGATGAATCGATTGATAAATCGATTGTCTGACTCAGAACAAATGTTTACTAAAAAATCGATTGGGCAATCGATTAGTTAAATGTTTTTGGTGCAACCTGAGTTCTGGGATAAATCAATCGATTGGACAATCGATTGGGCAATCCATTGAGCAATCGATTTAGCAAGTCAGAGAAAAACCAGTTATGGAATCAATCGATTGACAAATCGATTGTGACCATGTTTTAAAATCAGGAATAAGTTCTGTGATGCAACAATCGATGGACCATCAATTGATTTAGTTTCTTAAACTCCAAGTTTGAAGCAATCGATTGCAGATAATCATTCATCAATACACTTTGGATTAAATCGATTGGCAAATCGACTGACGTTTATGTCTGAGCCACTTTGATCAGCACAATCGATTGGAAAATCGATTGATGAAAAAGTCTGATTCACTGTGATCAGCACAATCGATTGACGAATCGATTGAAGCTAATTTTTAAGTTACAGAAAGGATTCAGCTCATTGCCAAATCGATTAGGACTGTGATTATGAAGTCGACTGAGCAATCGATTGTTTGATCTCGTTGTTGGAACAAAACACCTATAATGATTACTCAATCGATTTGGATATAATCATGGTATCAGTTCTGGTCTATGTATTAAAAGAATCGATTGGCAAATCGATTCAATGCTTATATGTTCAAGATTCAAGAAAACAAGACATGCGAAAATCGATTAGGCAATCGATTAAAGTATTTATCAAATCGATTAGGCAATCGATTGTCCTGGTGTTTTCTTTGAATATATATAAGCTGATTCAATCACTTTTTAAAAAAGAAATTTCACAACTTTTGATAAATTTTTGACACAACTTTTGGAAAACTTTTCACAATCTTTGAACAACTTTGATAAACACTTGAGAGAAAAGTTTTACAACCACACAAATCCATTCATTGCCCAAATACTTTTTGTGTGAGAACCAATATAGTGATTGGGTCAAATTTATTGATACTCTTTAGTTCTTTGTAAAATACAATTCTTTGTAACTGAAGGTTTAGAAATCCAGTTTGGACACTGGTGGCTATCTTCGTTGTTGAGAGGATCATCAAGAGAAGCTTTACTTGCTCTTGGAAGAGTTTGTAGAGGAACTATGGGATACAATGGTCTCTAAATAGATAGAGAGAGAGTTTTAAATTTGATAGGCCGGGAAGCGGTGGAACATCTGTAAAACACTCTCAGATTCTATTGAAAAAGGCTGAAAATCGTTCTAATTTCGGGAAAACTGGATCGTAGTTCGATCTGATAGACGGCTGACCCGTATAACAATCTCGTGCAATCTCTCTATCCCTTATCTCTTTACTTTTCATGTTGTCTTGTTGCTATGTTATAATTCCGCTGTGTACTCTTTGTATGAATCTTGCATTGTTAATATTGGAATTCAAAAATTGAACACATTGGATTTGATATTAATTCTCTGATTTTTAATCAAAGAAGTCATATTTTTTCCACACAATTGGCATCAAGAGCCATCTTTTTAGAGAAAAAACTCATAAAAGAACAGCTTCTTTAGATTTCGTAGGAGAAGGGCATCTCTAACCAGACCCCTGCCTTTATGGTACAACATACATGTACTAGAAAGAGAGGATGCTCATCTTTCTAGAAGCATGTGGGCTGGACATCTTAGAGGCAGTGGAGAATGGTCCCTACGTGCCCTAAACTTGCAGGCATGAAGGATCATCCATCATCATTCAAACCAAGATCTGATTGGTCTGATGATGACAAAAAGAAAGTTGGTTATAATGCTAAGGCCAAGAATTATAACATTTGCTTTGAGTGCAGAAGAATTCTTCAGGGTGTCAAACTGCAAATCTGCAAAGGAATGTGGGATACGCTTCAGGAAACACATGAAGGCACCACAGATGTGAAAAGGGCCAGAACATAATACTCTCATGCATGAGTATGATGTTCAAACATGAAGAAGGATGACATCAGTGACCTGCAGACAGATTCACACAACATATCAACAATCTTCATGCCCCTAGGAAAAGTTGTAGACAATGAGCAAACAAATAGGAAAAGTAATGACGTGCTTGACAAGAGAATGGCAACAAATCCGACTGCCATTGCTGAATCAAAGGCCTGGCAAACATAACCATTGCAACATTATTTGGAAAGCTTAGGGAACATGAGATGGAATTGCACATATTTAATGAGTCAGCAAAAATCTACCAGGAAAAGCAAAGGACTTTCACTGAAGGTCAGACTCACAAGCAAAATCTGACGAGATACTGATGATTCAGAAAGTGAATCTGAGAAGAGCTTGAGACGTATAGGTATGTTTGGTCAGAGAATCAAGAAATTTTGAAAAAGAAAGGAAGCCAGTCAAGAAAACCACAAAATTCAAGACCAAAGGCTTCAGCAAGAGTGATACAATGATAGCAAAGTCATAACTTGCTATGAATGTGGAAAACACCACATCAGATCTGAGTGTTAATAACTGCCAAAACAAAAACAAGCCTGTGAAGACTAAAGGAAAGGATCAAACAACCTTCAACAAAGAGAGCTTTACATTGCTCTGGAACGCAATGATGAAGATTCATCTGATGATTCTGAAGATGAAGAAGAGCTAACTTGTGTCTCATGGTAAATACTGACTCAGAATCTGACATGAAGTAGTACAACCTCTAATCCGTCCTATGATGACTGCATGATGCCTTTAATGAATTGCATGCTGAATATGTTAGTGTACTCAAACAATAATTAGTACTAAGTAAACTCTAGAACAGAAATGCATGATGTATGATGAGATTAATTTAAACATATCTCACTTAGACATAAATGAAGATTGAAAAAAGAAGCATGTGCATTGAAATGCGACTTGGATAAGTTTAACAATGTAGAAATAACTTAGATATGCTTCTTAGAAATCAAAGAAATCTAAATGTTAGATCTGGACTTGGATATAAACAAATAGGAAGGTTAAATGGAATCAGAAATTGGTAGTTCAAATCTAGATTCATCCTCTGCTGTTGTATGCCATTTTCGTTGTAAAAAGGCCATAAAATATTTAATTGCAAACAAAAGAAAACTGGCCAACAGATGATGGAAACAGATTTGGAAAGTTAAGTCACAAGGTATTTGAATCTAACCCCGCAGGACCCAATTTGAATTGGGTACCTAAATCCAAAACTTGAATCATTTTTTACAGATATGTTTGGCATCTAGGAATGAATCATGGTATCTGGATAGTGGATGCTCCAAGCAATATGACTGGAGACAAGTCCAAGTTCTTGTCTCTGAATTAAAAGATGTGGATTTGTCAATATGGTGACATAACAAAGGAAAGATCTTAGGCATTGGAGATATAGGAAGCAACTCAACTGCTGTTATCAAAGACGTCTTATTTGTCGAAGGTCTGAAACACAATTTACTAAGTATTAGTCAGCTGTGTGACAAAGGATTCCAAGTACACTTTACTTCTATGTCTTGTACAATTGAGCATAAGGAAGTTAAAGGTATGAAATTGACAGGTAAAAAAGTTAACAATATTTACATGATAGATTTTTGATTCCTTACCTGAAATGATATATGTTGCTTATTATCTAATGCTGATGAGACTGGCTGTGGCATAGAGAGTGGCTCATATTCAGATGGACCACTTGAACAGACTAGTTAGTAAGCAGTTAGTCCTAGGTCTCCCAAATAGGAAAGTTTTCTAAGGATAGGTTATGTGACTCCTGTGAGAGGAGTAAGCTAGTTAAGTCTTCTTTCCCCCCTATATGACTTAGTTCAAAAACCAGTAGGGGTCTTACAGTTAGTAACATATGGATCTTTTTGGTCCATCTCAGGTTAGAAGTTTTGGAGGGAACCTATATGGTATGTGCTGGTAGATGATCTACACTAGGTTCACAATGGACATATTTTCGACTCACAAGAGTGAGGCATTCTCAACTTTAAGAAATTTGCTACTTTGGTTCAAAATGAGAAATAACAGAAAAATCATATCCATAAAAGTTGGATCATGGAGGTGAATTCCAAAATGATTCCTTTCAAACCTACTATGAACATCATGGTATCCAACACATATATTCAGCCCCTAGAACTCCACAGCAAAATGGAGTAGTAAAGAGGAAGAATAGGTCCTTAGAGGAACTAGCTAGGACCATGCTTAAGGACTCTAACCTTCCTAAATACTTTTGGGCTGATGCCATAAACACTGCCACTCATGTAGTGAATAGGGTTCTTATTAGGCCTATACTTAGAAAGACTCCCTATGAGTTATGCAAGGGTAGAAAACCTAACATATCTTACTTTAGGGTCTTTGGGTGTAAGTGCTTTGTGTTAAACAATGGCAAAGAACATCTAGGTAAGTTTGATCCTAAGGCAGATGAGGCTATCTTTCTAGGTTATTCCCAGTCTAGTAAAGCTTATAGAATCTACAGTAAAAGAACCAAAACTATAGAGGAGTCAGTTCATGTAAAGTTTGATGAATTGTTTGCTGAAAACTTGAACAACACTCCTTCTATAGTTGGTAACTCATTGGATGATATTGTAGAATCTAAACCAATAGATACCTAGTGATACCTGTACCTCCAACCAACCTTGACTGTGTAGAACCATATTAGGAGAAATATGATCTACCTAAGGCAATGCAAGCTGACAAAAACCATCCCATAGAAAACATATATTGGAGAGATTCAAAAGGAGATTCAACCAGAAAAATCACCCTAGAGAATTTGCAACCTTACTAGCTCTTATGTTCTCTAAATAGAACACCAAAAACATTAAGGAAAGCTCTTATCGGTACCATGACTTGATAGTAGCCATGCAAGGGAGCTCAATCAGTTTGAGAGAAACCAAGTGTGGATCAAGTTCCAAAACCAGAGGATAAACATGTCATAGGAACTAGGTGGGTGTTCAGAAACAAAATGGATGAGAATG
>PGTU02013736.1:0-28787 GCA_002896215.2 Cicer echinospermum
TTTAAGTTAACTGGGCGTTAGAATTGGGGGAATCTCTTACATGTTCTTAGTTACTTAATATTTGTTTGAAAACCGTTTAAGTAATTAAAGAAGGGATCTGTCTCGGTACTTAATATTTTGTTTTGAAAATCGTTTAAGTTAACTGGAATCTCTCTATGCGTTAAGATGGGAATCTCTTAATGTCTCGGTTACTTAATATTTTGTTTTAAAGAAAACCGTTTAAGTTAACTGGGCGTTAAGAATGGGAATCTCTTAATGTCTCGGTTACTTAATATTTTGTTTTGAAAAATGGGCGTTAAGAATAAGTTAACTGGGCGTTAAAATGGGCGCTGAGTATGGGCGTTAATGTCTCTTAAGTCTCGGTTACTAATATTTTTTTTTGAAAAATCATTTAAGTTAAGTTTACTGGGCGTTAAGAATAGGGAATCTCTTATTGTCTCGGTTACTTAATATTTGTTTTGAAAAACCGTTTAGTTAACTGGGCGTTAAGAATGGAGAATCTCTTAATGTCTCGGTTACTTAATATTTGTTTTTGAAATCGTTTAAGTTAACTGGCGTTGAGATGGAAATCTCTTAAATGTCTCGGTTATTAATGTTCGTTTTTGAAAATCGTTTCATAAAATGATATTAACATGGGGGAATCTCTTAATGACTTATTTACTGAATGTTTGTCTTGAAAATCGTTAAGTTAAATGAGAATAAGAATGGGGAATCTCTTAATGGTCTCGTTTATTTATGTGTGTTTTGGTAAATCGTGCTGACCCGGGATGGGTGGCACCTTGGTAAACGGTACGGCCCGTGATAGGCAGTACGTTGACGATTTACGTTTGGTAAGTTTGTGCAGACCCGGGATGGTGGCACCTCGGTAAATAGTACGGACCGTGATAGGTAGTACGTTTACGACTTACGTTCTGAGGGAATTGTGTTTGGTAAGTTGTGCAGACCGGGATAGGTGGCACCTCGGTAAACAGTACGGACCCGTGATAGGTAGTACGTTTACGACTTACGTTCCTGCGGGATTGCGTTTGTCCGTGAGAGACTGCGCAAGGGTTTGTCGTGAGAGACTACGCCCTGGTTTAAGTTAGATGAGAATTAAGAATGGGGAATCTCTTAAATGTCTCGTTTACGTTTGTATGTTTTGGTAAATGTTGTGCAGACCCGGGATGGGTGGCACCTCGGTAAACGTACGGACCGTGATAGGTAGTACGTTTACGACTTACGTTCTCGAGGGAATTGTGTTTGTCCGTGAGAGACTACACCCTGTTTAATTGTGGATTGTTGGTCCATTTGGGTGTGTATTAATTGTGTTATAAATGTTAATTGTTATGTTTTGGAATTTGGTGATAACATGTTTGCTTGCAATACTATTTCGAAATTTACGATGTTGTAGTGATCGCCGTTATCAGTGCTAAGTGTTAGGTATGAGATTATGCATGAATGTGATTGAGTTATTTATGAATTTTGAAAGAATATGCAGGGAAATCGATTTCCCAATCGATTTTGATAGGTTAACAGGACTTGGCTAAAGTAACAAAATCGATTGGCCAATCGATTTTGTAATCAGTTTTTTTGAAATCATTTAAGAAATCGATTTGGCAATCGATTGACCTTAAGTCAGGGACTCATCCATATTCGACCAAATCGATTTGGAAATCGATTGGCTTAAAACCTAGGGCTCAGTACTCCTCAATCGATTTTCCAATCGATTGAATTAAGCCCAGGATTCTGTCTTCATCAAAATCCTTCACCCCAATCGATTGCCTAATCGATTGGCTCAGTGAAATCCTCAGTTTTAGTTGTATGATTGTTTGCCCATGAAACTATCCATGTCTTGATTTGTTATGATATAATTAGGGGATTGAGAACCTCATTTTACTTTCATTTTAATTGGAAAAGTATTGTATGAACTTTTCGCATATTGAAAATCCTGCTAAGGTGCATGCTTAGTTGAAAAGTTATTTTTAGCATTTAAAACGTAAATGTTATGTGTTAACTGTTATTTTCGGTTGGTGACCTTTACAATTATTGTGGAAATCTGGGCTTTGCCCTCAGATGAGAGTCAGGACGATCTTACCGGTTCGTACCCTACGGACGGAAATGGAGATGGGAACGCTTGACTGCAGCTACGTTAGAGGATCTCACGGGGCGCGTGGAGATCAGTCAGGGTGTTTAGTTGTGTTGTAAAATGATCAGATTAGGTTGACATAGAGGGATCAGAGGTCTTTCTTTTGGGGTTGCGTTCATTTTAAACCGGAAGACTGTACTGTTACTATTATTGTCAGTACGACACCTTAGTTGAATGGGTTCCTTGTATCTTCTGGTTGTTGTTTAGATACTTTGGATGTATGTATTTGAGAAACTTTTTCCGCTGCTTGTAAATTTTAATTACTCAATTATTTATCCAAAGGCTATTTCTTTATTTATTTCTCTGCTTTATTTTAAATTCTTTTGAAAAAAAAAATACACCCTCGCTTTGAAAAACGGGGTGTTACATTGTGGTATCAGAGCTTTGGTTTGGTTTTCTTTGGGGCTGTGGAACCTTGGTTATAGATTGTAGGTCAACCTATAGGTTGAGAGTTGTTATCTGATCATGTGTCGGTTTAGGTGGTTTAAGTTGTCAAGTTCATAATTTTATTATGTGCTGATGTGGTCGGAAGTTATTCTTAGAATTATTGAAGTAGTGTTAAGACTCTACTTGATGATGGTTTTATAGGGAAACCATGCTGCCAAGGAGGAATGACGTTCCGAGAACCAATGCCAGTAGGAATGATCGAATGGCGGAGGCTATGAATAACATGGCTGCTTCTGTTGCTGCACCGACTGCTGCCAAGACTCAACGCGATCTCGAAAAGAGGGGAAGAGAGATCCGTGCTGCAGAGTCAAGAGGATTAAAAGACTTTCGTCGTTACAATCCTCCCAAGTTTGAGGGGACTGAGAATTCAGAGAAAGCAAATCAATGGATCCAAGAAGTGGAGAAGATCTTCAAAATGATTAACTGTCAGGCGGGAGTGAGGGTCAACTATGCCGCTTATATGCTACTAGGAGATGCTGAGTACTGGTGGAGGAGTACAAGATCGTTGATGAGATCAGCTCACGAGGAGGTGAACTGGGAATCTTTCAAAGGGAAGTTTTTCGACAAATACTTCCCGATGAGTACCAGGACTAGACTGGGTGATGATTTCCTGAAACTACATCAGGGGAACATGACCGTGGGCGAATATGCTGCTAAGTTTGAATCACTATCAAGGCATTTCAGATTTTTCCGTGAAGAGGTTGACGAGCCATTCTTGTGTCATCGTTTCCAAGACGGACTAAAGTATGAGATTCAAGACTTTATCTTACCCTTGGGAATTCAACGTTTCCAGGTTCTTGTGGAAAAATGTAGAGAAGTTGAGGATATGAAGAATAAGAGAGCTAGCCGAGGAGGGAATTTTAACTCAGGAGGACCTAGTCGGGCGAAGTATCAGAACAAGGGAAAACAGGTTGCTAAATCTTATAATCGACCACATGATAACAATGGGGGACGGGATAACCCAGGGAACCAAGACCTTGAGAGGCAAGTGGGACAAGGTATACGATGTTTCCGATGTGGAGAAGAAGGACATTATGCTTATGCTTGTACTTTAACAGTACTAGTTGCTACAATTGCCATAAACCAGGGCACTTTGCAAGGAATTGCGAGGCCCCGAAGGTGGAACCAATGGTGGATGTAGCTAGGATTACTCTTCCTACTGCTAGAGGACAGGTGTATTGCGTCGGCGCTGATTTATCTAGCGATCTGATTCAATATGACTGTGCGATTACAGGTAACCTCCTAACTACACTTTCTGATTCGGGGGCAACCCATTCCTTCATTGCTATGGATTATGTATATCGTTTGAAGTTGTCCGTGTCTACTTTACTGCTAAGACTTTGACAGTAAATTATGCATGTTTACCTTGTCAAATAACCATTCAGAATAGGGACTTCTCGATTAATTTGATTGTTTACCTCTACAATAACCCAAGATCATTCTTGATAGGGATGGGAAGCCCTATCATTGGGTAATGATACATTGTACTCAATGTGTCGGCGTCATACTTAGTGTTTAGGTTTGGTACTAGGTGGATGTTCCGTACAAGGTGGAACATCAGCGACCTGCTGGGGTGTTGCGACCTTTAGAGATTACATGGAGTACCATCGAGTATTGTATCAGACCGTGATCAGAAGTTCACATCACATTTTTGGAGCATTGCACGAAGCCTTCGGAACGAAGCTATGATTGAGTTCACCTACAACAAATAGTTTCCACGCAAGTATTGGAATGGCTCCAGATGAGACTTTTATGGGCGCAAGTGTCAAACGCCCTTGTGTGGGTATAAGGACGGTGAAAATATGATCGTCGGACCAGAGATGGTGCAACAGACTACAGCTAAGGTAAGGAAAATCAAGGAGAAAATGAAGACTTCACAAGGTCGTCAGAAGAGTTACGCGGACAAGCGTCGCAGACTGTTAGAATTCGAATAGGCTGACCATGTATTTCCGAGAGTCACACCTACTACGGGAGTTGGTAGGGCGTTAAGATCGAAGAAGTTGACTCCGAAATTCATTGGACCATACCAGATTCTTGCACGAATTGGGCTGTGTGCTTATCGGCTTGCATTGCCTCCGATACCGTCCACATTCACGACGTGTTTCATGTATCACAGTTGAGGAAATATCTTGCAGGTCCATCGCATGTGATCGAACCAGACACAATCCAACCGAAGGATAACTTGACATTTGAAGTACCACCTGTGAGAATTGAGGACAGGAAGATTAAGCGATTGAGGACCAAAGATGTTTCGTTGGTCAAGGTGATTTGGAACCCAATTTACTGGAGAAGCGACTTGGGAATTGGAGGGCAAGATGAGAGAACAACACCCAGAGCTATTTATCGACGCATAGTTTCGAGGACGAAACTAATTTTAGGGGGGAGTAATGTAAGACCCATAATTTTAAAGTACACTTTATGTATTTTATGTGTTTTGGATTTTGGCTCGGAGGCTTTTTAGCCAAAGTTAATAATATTATGGTGTGTATAGGATCAAAAAGTTATTTTGACCCCGTTTAGAATTACTCGTCGATAAATAAATTTAAATTAAGTGCGGTAAATCCTTTTCGGAGAATTTAAGCGTTACGGGTAAAAAGGTAATTTAACAAATATCTAGATATTTTGAGATATTTGTTAAGTTATATTTAATATATATATATATATATATATATATGTATGTTTTCTTGGAGAGAATAGAAAGAAAGGAAATTAGAAGGAAGGAAAGGAAAAGAAAAGGTTATATAAAGGAAGGAAGGAAATAGAAAGGAAGGAAAAACAAAGAAAGGAAAAAAGGAAGGAAGGAAAAAACTGATTTTCCATCTTCTTCCTCTGCCAACCGCGGCCATTTCTCCCTCCTTCTCCCATTTTCATTTTCGTTGCTTTTCTTTCTTCAAGACTAGTAACCCAAGGTTGGGTGAGTGCTAGAACAAAGATTTCGCAACTCCACTCTTCCTCTTTGATTCGAAAACGAAGAAAAACGGTATTTGAGATCCAAACACAAACCCCTCCGTTTCTTCTAGATCCAAGCTTCATTTCTCGAAGAGATAGAAAGGAAAGTTGCTCACTACCACGCTACGGTGCTAGGGGACCAATTTGGAGGCGACGTTGCGAGCGGAGATTTTTACCGGATTTGCTCGCGGTACCGGAAACGCACGTTAGAGCTAACGCGAAGGTAAGGGCTCCTTCCAAACTTTTAGTTTGCATTTAGGGACTTATCTGTGATTGTGTGGGAAGGATCTTATTAGGGTTTGAGTATTATTTTGGGAAAAATGAATTTACCTCACGTATGTAAGATTTTGAGTAAATGAAACTTGTGTGTTTTGAGTAGTGGATTGTGTCGATTTGTGCCCGTTGTTTGTGACATGCTCTTAATTGATATTGATGAAATTTGATATGTGTATGGTTGGATTGTGAATAAATGAATTGATATGTTTTGATGTGATAATTTGTTTGAGTTTGTGTTGTGTGGAATTTGAAAACATTAAGTTAAATGAGTATTAAGAATGGGGAATCTCTTAATGTCTTGTTTACTTAATGTGCGTTTGTTTGTGAAAAATCGTTTAAGTTAACTGGGCGTTAAGAATGGGGAATCTCTTAATGTCTCGGTTACTTAATATTTTATTTTGAAAACCGTTTAAGTTAACTGGGCGTTAAGAATGGGGAATCTCTTAATGTCTCGGTTACTTAATATTTTGTTTTGAAAACCGTTTAAGTTAACTGGGCGTTAAGAAGAGGGAATCTCTTAATGTCTCGGTTACTTAATATTTTGTTTTAAAGAAAAATCGTTTAAGTTAACTGGGCGTTAAGAATGGGGAATCTCTTAATGTCTCGGTTACTTAATATTTTGTTTTGAAAACCGTTTAAGTTAACTGGGCGTTAAGAAGGGGGAATCTCTTAATGTCTCGGTTACTTAATATTTTGTTTTAAAGAAAAAATCGTTTAAGTTAACTGGCGTTAAGAATGGGGAATCTCTTAATGTCTCGGTTACTTAATATTTTGTTTTGAAAACCGTTTAAGTTAACTGGGCGTTAAGAAGGGGAATCTCTTAAATGTCTCGGTTACTTAATATTTTGTTTTAAAGAAAAATCGTTTAAGTTAACTGGGCGTTAAGAATGGGGAATCTCTTAATGTCTCGGTTACTTAATATTTTTGTTTTGAAAACCGTTTAAGTTAACTGGGCGTTAAGAATGGGGAATCTCTTAATGTCTCGGTTACTTAATATTTTGTTTTAAAGAAAAACGTTTAAGTTAACTGGGCGTTAAGAATGGGGAATCTCTTAATGTCTCGGTACTTAATATTTTGTTTTGAAAACCGTTTAAGTTAACTGGGCGTTAAGAATGGGAGAATCTCTTAATGTCTCGGTTACTTAATATTTTGTTTTGAAAATCGTTTAAGTTAACTGGGCGTTGAGAATGGGGAATCTCTTAATGTCTCGGTTACTTAATGTTCGTTTTGAAAATCGTTTCAGTAAATGAGTATTAAGAATGGGGAATCTCTTAATGACTTATTTACTGAATGTTTTGTCTTGAAAATTGTTAAGTTAAATGAGAATTAAGAATGGGGAATCTCTTAATGTCTCGTTTATTTATGTGTGTTTCGGTAAATCGTGCTGACCCGGGATGGGTGGCACCTTGGTAAACGGTACGGGCCCGTGATAGGCAGTACGTTGACGATTTACGTTTGGTAAGTTGTGCAGACCCGGGATTGGTGGCACCTCGGTAAATAGTACGGACCCGTGATAGGTAGTACGTTTACGACTTACGTTCCTGAGGGAATTGTGTTTGGTAAGTTGTGCAGACCCGGGATGGGTGGCACCTCGGTAAACGGTACAGACCCGTGATAGGTAGTACGTTTACGACTTACGTTCCCGAGGGAATTGTGTTTGTCCGTGAGAGACTACACCCTGTTAAATTGTGGATTGTTGGTCCATTTGGGTGTGTATTAATTGTGTTATAAATGTTAATTGTTATGTTTTGGAATTTGGTGATAACATGTTTGCTTGCAATACTATTTCGAAATTTACGATGTTGTAGTGATCGCGTTATCAGTGCTAAGTGTTAGGTTATGAGATTATGCATGAATGTGATTGAGTTAGTTTATGAATTTTTGAAAGAATATGCAGGGAAATTGATTTCCCAATCGATTTGATAGGTTAACAGGGACTTGGCTAAAGTAACAAAATCGATTGGCCAATCGATTTTGTAATCAGTTTTTTTGAAATCATTTAAGAAATCGATTTGGCAATCGATTCGCCTTAAGTCAGGGACTCATCCATATTCGACCTAATCGATTTGGAAATCGATTGGCTTAAAACCTAGGGCTCAGTACTCCCTCAATCGATTTCCCAATCGATTGAATTAAGCCCAGGATTCTGTCTTCATCAAAATCCTTCACCCCAATCGATTGCCTAATCGATTGGCTCAGTGAAAATCCTCAGTTTTAGTTGTATGATTGTTTGCCCATGAAACTATCCATGTCTTGATTTGTTATGATATAATTAGGGGATTGAGAACCTCATTTTACTTTAATTTTAATTGGCAAAGTATTGAATGAACTTTTCGCATATTGAAAATCCTGCTAAGGTGCATGCTTAGTTGAAAAGTTATTTTTAGCATTTAAAACGTAAATGTTATGTGTTAACTGTTATTTTCGGTTGGTGACCTTTACAATTATTGTGGAAATCTGGGCTTTGCCCTCAGATGAGAGTCAGGACGATCTTACCGGTCCGTACCCTACGGACGGAAATGGAGATGGGAACACTTGACTGCAGCTACGTTAGGAGGATCTCACGGGGCGCGTGGAGATCAATCAGGGTGTTTAGTTGTGTTGTAAAATGATCAGATTAGGTTGACATAGAGGGATCAGAGGTCTTTCTTTTGGGGTTGCGTTCATTTTAAACCGGAAGACTGTACTGTTACTATTATTGTCAGTACGACACCTTAGTTGAATGGGTTCCTTGTATCTTCTGGTTGTTGTTTAGATACTTTGGATGTATGTATTTGAGAAACTTTTTCCGCTGCTTGTAAATTTTAATGACTCAATTATTTATCCAAAGGCTATTTCTTTATTTATTTCTCTGCTTTATTTTAAATTCTTTTGAAAAAAAAAAATACACCCTCGCTTTGAAAAACGGGGTGTTACATCTTCTAACCCTATTGGCTCTGCAGCACGGATCTCTCTTCCCCTCTTTTCAAGATCTCGTTGAGTCTTGGCAGCAGTCTGTGCAGCAACAGAAGCAGCCATGTTATTCATAGCCTCTGCCATTTGATCATTCCTATTAGCGTTGGCTCTCGGAGCGTCATTCCTTCTTGGCGGCATGGTTTCCTATAAAACCATCATCAAGTAGAGTCTTAACACTACTTCAAAAAACTCCAAACTAACGTCTGACTATAACCACACATAATAATTATATTGGACTTGACAACTCAAGTCACCTAAACCGACACATGATCAGATGACAACTCCCAACTTATAGGTCGACCTACAATCTATAACCAAGGTTCCACAGCCCCCAAAGAAACCAAACCTATGCTCTGATACCACATTGTAACACCCCGTTTTTCAAAGCAAGGGTATATTTTTTTTTTTCAAAAGAAATTAAACTAAAACAGAGAAATAAACGAGGAAATGCCTTTGGATAAATAATTGAGTCATTATTATTTACAAGCAGCGGAAAAGTTTCTCCAATTATAAATCCAAAACATTTACACAACAACAAATGGTACATGGAACCCATTCAAATAAGATGTCAAACTGACAATATTAGTATAAGTACAGTTTTCCAAACTAAAAATACTCCAATCCAAAAAGAAGGACGCCTAGTCCCTATACATCATCCTAATCTGATCATCCTACCAAAAAGCTATACACCCTGAGTGATCTCCACGCGCCCCGTGAGATCCTCCTAACGTAACTGCAGTCAAGCGTACAACTAAAACTGAGGATTTTCACTGAGCCAATCGATTAGGCAATCGATTGGGGTGAAGGATTTTGATGAAAACAGAATCCTGGGCTGACATCAATCTATTGGGAAATCGATTGAATGAGTACTGAGCCCCAGGTTTTAATCCAATCGATTTCCAAATCGATTTGGTCGAATATGGATGAGTCCCTGACTTAAGGCCCAATCGATTAGGCAATCGATTTCTTAAAGGATTTTTGAAAACTGATTACGAAATCGATTGGCTAATCGATTTTGTCAATCTGGCCAAGTCCCTGTTTACCATCCAATCGATTGGGAAATCGATTTCCCTGATTATTTTCCAAAAATTCACGAGTTAACTCAAATCATTCCTACTAACAAATATCTCAAAATACCGAGATATTTGTTAAATTACCATTTCACCCGTAACGCATTAAATTCTCCGTAAAGGATTCACCGCACTTAATTTAATTTATTTATCGACAAATAATTCTAAACGGCGTCAAAATATATTTTTGATCATATAAACTCCAAAATGTTTATTAACTTTGGCTAAAAAACCTCCGAGCCCAACATCCAAAATACATAAAAATACATAAAGTGTACTTTAAAATTATTGGTCTTACATTACTCCCCCCCTAAAATTAGTTTCGTCCTCGAAACTACGCGTCGATAAATAGCTCCGGGTGTTGCTCTCTCATCTTGCTCTCCAGTTCCCAAGTCGCATCTCCAGTAATTGGGTTCCAAATTACCTTGACGAATGAAACATCCTTGGTCCTCAATCGCTTGATCTTCCGGTCATCAATTCTCACAGGTGGTACTTCGAACGACAGGTTATCCTTTAGCTGGATTGTGTCTGGTTCGATCACATGAGATGGATCTGCAAGATATTTCCTCAACTGTGACACATGAAACACGTCATGAATATTGGACAGTATCGGAGTTAATGCAATCCGATAAGCAACCGGCCCAATTCGTGCAGAAATCTGATATGGTCCAATGAATTTCGGAGTCAACTTCTTCGATTTCAATGCTCTACCTACTCCAGTAGTAGGTGTGACTCTCAGAAACACATGGTCACCCTGCTCGAATTCTAAAAGTCTGCGACGCTTGTCCGCGTAACTCTTTCTGACGATCTTGTGAAGTCTTCATTTTCTCCTTGATCTTCCTTACTTTAGCTGTGGTCTGTTGCACCATCTCTGTCCGACAATCATATTCTCACTGTCCTTATACCAACACAAGGCGTTTGACACTTGCGCCCGTATAAAGCCTCATATGGTGCCATTCCAATACTTGTGTGGAAACTATTGTTGTAAGTGAACTCAATCAACAGAAGTACATCATCCCAGCTTCCTCTATCATCTAATACACATGCCCTCAATAGATCTTCCAGGGACTGATTCGTCCTTTCAGTCTGTCCGTCCGTTTGTGGATGGTAAGCTGAACTCAATCGTAGCTTCGTTCCCAATGCTTCGTGCAATGCTCCCCAAAAATGCGATGTGAACTTCAGATCACGGTCTGATACAATACTCGATGGTACCCCGTGTAACCTCACAATTTCAGCAATGTAGATCTCCGTTAGCTGATCTACTTTATAGGTGGTCCTTACCGGCAAAAAGTGACCAGATTTAGTTAGTCGCTCCACTATCACCCATATGGAATCATTCTTTCTCCATGTCTTTGGTAATCCGGTTATAAAATCCATGGAAATGCTGTCCCACTTCCATTCAGGTATATCTAAAGGTTGCAACATCCCGGCAGGTCGCTGATGTTCCACCTTCGCTTTCTGACAAGTTAGACAAGTGGATACATATTCTGCCACATGTTTCTTCATTCCTGGCCACCAATAATTCTGCCTCAAATCCTGATACATCTTTGTTGCTCCAGGATGAATACTCAGCTTACTCTTATGAGCCTCTTCTAAAATCGCTTTCCGCATATCTGTAATTTCTGGTACACAAATTGTAAGACCCATAATTTTAAAGTACCATTTATGTATTTTTGGCGTATTTTGGATTTGGCTCGGAGGCTTTTAAGCCAAAGTTAATAATATTTGGAGTTTTATAATCAAAAAGATATTTCGATGCCAATTAAAATTTCTCGTCGATAAATAAATTGAAATTAACTGCGGTGAATCCTTTTCGGAGAATTTAATGCGTTTCGGGTGAAACGGTAATTTAACAAATATCTAGATTTGAGATATTTGTTAAGTTATATTTATTATATTTATATATGTTTGTTTGGAGGGAAAAAGAAAGGAAAACTAGAAGGAAGGAAAAGGAAAAGAAATAGTATATAAAGGAAGGAAGGAAAAAGGAAGAAAGGAAAAACAAAGGAAAGAAAAAGAAAGGAAGGAAAATTTCAAAACTTCATCTTCTTCCTCTAACCGTGACCCATTTTTCTTCCTTTCTCCCATTTTCGTTTTCGTCGCTTCTTTTCTTCAAAACTAGTAACCCAAGGTTGGGTGGGAGTTAGATCAAGGTTTTCGCAACTCCACTTTTCTCTTTGATTCGAAAACGAAGAAAAAACGGTTTTTGAGATCCAAACACAAACCCCTCTGTTTCTTCAAGATCCAAGCTTCATTTCGCGAAGAGTCAGAAGGGAAGGTTGCTCACTACCACGCCACGGTGCTAGGGGACCTATTTGGAGGCGAAGTTGCGAGCGGAGATTTTACCGAAATTACTCGCGGTACCGGAAACGCACGTTAAAGCTAACGTTGAGGTAAGGGCTCCTTCCAAACTTTTAGTTTGCATTAGGGACTTATCTGTGGTTGTGTGGGAAGGGATTTGTTAGGGTTAAATGGATCGATTTGGGGAAAAACGAAACTAGGGCGTTATGGGTAAAACCTTAGAGTTAGGTTTTGTTTATAATGATGAATGTTTCGTGGTAAATGAATTTGAATGTCATTGTGTATGATTATGAGTAAATGAAATTTGATGTATCTGGGTGTTATGTTGGCTTTGATTTGTGTTCGTTGTATTTGGCGTGTCCATACTTGATGTTTGTTAATTGGTGTGGTTGTTGTGAATTATGGTTTGAATGTGAGAGTATGATTGAGTTTGTTTCTCTGGAATTGAAAAAACCATTAGAGTAAACGAGTATTAAAAATGGGGAATCTTTTAATACCTCGGTTTACTTAATGTGCATTTGAGGAAAATGTTTAAGTTAACTGGGCGTTGAGAATGGGGAATCTCTTAATGTCTCGGTTACTTAACTATCGTTTTTGAAAATCGTTTCGGTAAATGAGTATTAAGAATGGGGAATCTCTTAATGACTCGTTTACTGAATGTTTTGTGAGAAAATCGTTTAAGTCAAAAGTATATTAAGAATGGGGAATCTCTTAATATGTCTGTTTGCTTAACGTTTTGTTTTGAAAATCATTAAGATAAATCGGTATTAAGAACGGGGAATCTCTTAATGACTTATTTATTTAATGTTGTTTGAAAGTCGTTTAAGTTAAATGAGTATTAAAAATGGGGAATCTTTTAATATCTGCATTTGCTTAACGATTGTTGTGAATGGGGTCTGTGTATGCTCATGCATTTCATTTGGTAAATTGTGTCGACCCGTGATAGGTGACACCTAGGTAAACTGTACTGACCCGTGATAGGTGGTACGTTTACGATTTACTTTTTAGTAAATCGTGTTGACCCGTGATAGGTGACACCATGGTAAACTGTACTGACCCGTGATAGGTGGTACATTTACGATTTACGTTTTTGGTGAATTGTGCTGACCCGTGATAGGTGGCACCTAGGTAAACAGTACTGGTCTGTGATAGGCGGTACGTTTACGATTCCCGCTTTTTCTTTTAGTAAATCGTGTTGACCCGTGATAGGTGACACCTCGGTAAACTGTACTGACCCGTGATAGGTGGTACGTTTATGATTTACGCATTTTAGTAAATCGTGCTGACCCGTGATAGGTGGCACCTCGGTAATTGGTACTTTGGCCTGCGATAGGCGGTACAATTATGATTTACGGCCCTTCGAGGAGGGTTTTGGTTTGGAATTCCGAGTCCATGCATTTTGGCATATACGCATTGCATTAGGGTGCTTGGCACGCGAGTCGTATTTGATTGAGTTTTATGATTGAGTGATTTGAATTTGAGTCGTTGTGGTAATTGCGTTGAAAATGCTAAGTGTTATGTGTTGATTGTTGTGTGTAAGGATGATGGTTATCGAGATCCCAATTGCCGTGGTAATCGCGTAGGAATTGCTAAGTGTTAGGTTGTGAACTTGATTAGGAATGACTTGAGTTAATGCATGAATTTTTGGTAAAACGATCAGGGAAATCGATTTCCCAATCGATTGGATGAGTTGCAGGAAGTTCACCATTTTGACCTAATCGATTTGCCAATCGATTGTATAAATATATCTTTCAAAATCTTTTAAGAAATCGATTTGGAAATCGATTGGCAAAGAGGCAGGAACTCAGCAAAACTGCCGAAATCGATTTGGAAATCGATTTGGTAACCCAGGACTCATCAGAACTGACAAAATCGACTTAGAAATCGATTTGGTCATGTAGAAACTCAGCAGAACTGACCAAATCGATTTGGCAATCGATTTGCTCAGCAAAAGTACTTATTTTGAGTTAGATAATCGATTGCTCAATTGATTTATCAATGCTTTGGTCAGTTATGTATTACTTGATGGTTTGAGAACTTCATTTTGAGTTCATTGTTAATTGGCAAGCATTATATGAACTTTTTAGCATATGGAAAATCCTGTTAAGGTGCATGCTTAGTTGAAAAGTTGTTTTGAGCATTTAAAAACTTAATTGCTCTGTGTTAACTGTTATTTTCTGGTTGGTGACCCTTTACAATTATTGTGGAAATCTGGGCTTTGCCCTCAGATGAGAGTCAGGACGGTCCTACCGGTTCGTACCCTACGGACGGGAATGGAGATGGGAACGCTTGACTGCAGTTACGTTAGGAGGATCTCACGGGGCGCGTGGAGATTACTCAGGGTGTATAGTTTTTTGGCAGGATGATCAGATTAGGATGGTGTATAGGGACTAGGGGTCCTTCTTCTTGGTTGGGAGTATTTTAGTTTGGAAAACTGTACTTTTACTAATATTATCAGTTTGACATCATCTTTGGATGGGTTCCATGTACCATTTGATGTTGTGTAAATGTTTTGGATTTGTAATTGGAGAAACTTTTCCGCTGCTTGTAAATTATAATGACTCAATTATTTATCCAAAGGCATTTCCTGATTTAATTCTTTGTTCGTTTTAATTACTTTTGAAAAAAAAAATATACCCTCGCTTTGAAAAACGGGGTGTTACACAAATCCTACCATTACATCGCAAAATATTATCTGATCCAATCTTGAACTCAGTCGTCTTCCCTTGCACTATTAGGTTCCTCTTCTCTTGTATTTAGACATCATCTTGAGAACTTGCAATGTCTTCAAGTAGTCCACTCGAAATTTTAATCATTCCGAATTTCAAAATTCCCGGTGCAAACTCTATGTTCAAGTGTAGGTCTCTAAAAGCTTCCCACAACTCTTGTTGTCTAGCCATAATTGTTGAAGACACCGATACACTTCTTCTGCTCAACGCATCAGCCACTACATTGGCCTTCCCAGGGTGGTACTGCAGTGTGAAATCAAAATCCTTGAGAGTCTCCATCCATCGTCTCTGGCGCTTGTTCAACTCCTTCTGATCAAACAAATATTTCAAACTTTTATGGTCACTGAACACGGTGAACGTGCACCCATATAAATAGTGCCTCTAGATGTTCAATGCAAAAACAACTGCGGCAAGCTCCAAATCATGGGTAGGATAGTTTCTCTCATGAATCTTCAGTTGTCTTGAGGCATAAGCCACAGCCTTCTTGTGTTGCATCATAACACATCCCAAACCTTGGTGAGATGCATCACAATAAACTTCATAGGGTTCTTCTGATTGCAGTAATACCAACACTGGTGAGGTCGTCAGTTTTCTCTTTAGTAACTGAAAATTTTCCTCACACTTCTCCGTCCATGCGAACGGTTGATCTTTTCTAGTAAGTTGTTTCAATGGAGCCACAATCTTAGCAAAACCTTTAATAAACCTCCTGTAGTACCCTGCCAGTCCTACAAAGCTTCGTATGTCAGTGACAGTCTGAGGCTGTTTCCAAGCGAGAACCGCCTCAATCTTAGCC
Source organism: Cicer echinospermum (assembly GCA_002896215.2). Taxonomy (NCBI): domain Eukaryota; kingdom Viridiplantae; phylum Streptophyta; class Magnoliopsida; order Fabales; family Fabaceae; genus Cicer; species Cicer echinospermum. The sequence goes on from PGTU02013736.1 coordinate 15,646, forward strand.
GGATCTACAGCGATTCCTTCCTTGGTTAACACACATGTCCTAAGAAATTCACTTTCTCTAGCCAAAATTCACACTTTGACAGATTGGTATACAATTGCTTCTTGCGTAAAATCTCAAGAACTTGGCGTAAATGTTCCCCACTTAGATCCTTACATGAAATCCTTTATTAGTCTCATGTCAATCCATCCATATTCATCATCTTCGAGTTAACACCAACACATAGCTTCTGTGTCCTTGGAACCATTTCCTAAATTCCATGTCGTCATGATTTGCTTCAACTCTGCCTGATAATCCGTCATCTCGAATATCTTTTCCATTTTCTTGAATCCACTAATCAGCTCTTTTCCTGAGTTCTCATCACCCTTGAACTTTGGAGGATGGTAACAACGAAAATCTTTAATCCTCTTGACTCAATAGCACATAACTCTCTTTCCCTCTTCTCCAGATCCCGCAGAGTCTTTGCAGTTGTCTGTGCAACAGCAAAAACATCCATGTTATTTGTATCTTCAACCATTTGATCATCCCCACTGACGTTCATTCTTGCAACGTCGTTCCTTCTTGGAGGTAGTGTTTCCCCAAAACCAACACCAAGAAGAGTGTTAACGCTAGAATGAATAATTCTAAAACTAACTTTCGAATATATCAACACATAATAACTATCCCTGATCTGACAACTCAGACCAATTACCCCGACGCATGATCAGATAACGACTCCCAACTTACAGTTGGCCTACAACCTAAACCAAAGGCTCCACAGCCCCCAAAGAAAACCAAACCAAAGCTCTGATACCACAATGTAACACCCCGTTTTTAAAGCGAGGGTATATATTTTTTTTTTCAAAAGAGATTCATAAAAACAAAGGAATAAAGAAGAAAATACTTTTGGATAAACATTTAAGTCGTAACACAACGACAAATAAGTCAACAGAATTTACAAGAAGCGAAATAGTTTTTGAAATACGAATCCAAAGTATTTACACTTCAAAAAGTGGTACATAGACCCCATCATGATAAAATGTCAAACATACAATATTAGTATATATACAATCTTCCAATTTAAAATAAACGCAATCCAAAATAAAGACATATGTTCCCTCTATGTCAACCTAATCTGATCATTCTACCAAAATAAACTATACACCCTGAGTGACCATAAAAGCTTGAAATATTTGTTTGATCAGAAGGCACTATTTATATGGGTGCACGTTCACCGTGTTCAGTGACCATAAAAGCTTGAAATATTTGTTTGATCAGAAGGAGTTGAACATGCGCCAGAGACGATGGATGGAGACTCTCAAGTACTTCGATTTCACACTGCAGTACCACCCTGGGAAGGCCAATGTAGTGGCTGATGCGTTGAGCAGAAGAAGTGTATCGGTGTCTTCAATAATTATGGCTAGACAACAAGAGTTGTGGGAAGCTTTTAGAGACCTGCACTTGAACGTAGAGTTTGCACCGGGAATTTTGAAATTCGGAATGATTAAGATCTCGAGTGGACTACTTGAGGACATTGCAAATTCTCAAGATGATGTCTTAATTCAAGAGAAGAGGAATCTAATAGTACAAGGGAAGACGACTGAGTTCAAGATTGGGGCAGATAATATTTTGCGGTGTAATGGTAGGATTTGTGTACCAGAAATTACAGATATGCGGAAAACGATTTTAGAAGAGGCGCATAAGAGTAAGCTGAGTATTCATCCTGGAGCAACAAAGATGTATCAGGATTTGAGGCAGAATTATTGGTGGCCAGGAATGAAGAAACATGTGGCGGAATATGTATCCACTTGTCTAACTTGTCAGAAAGCGAAGGTGGAACATCAGCGACCTGCTGGGATGTTGCAACCTTTAGATATACCTAAATGGAAGTGGACAGCATTTCCATGGATTTTATAACCGGATTGCCAAAGACAAGGAAGAAGAATGATTCTATATGGGTGATAGTGGACCGACTGACTAAATCTGCTCACTTTTTGCTGGTAAGGACCACCTATAAGGTAGATCAGCTAACAGAGATCTACATTGCTGAAATTGTGAGGTTACACGGGGTACCATCGAGTATTGTATTAGACCGTGATCCGAAGTTCACATCACATTTTTGGGGAGCATTACACGAAGCTTTGGGAACGAAGCTACGGTTGAGTTCAGCTTACCATCCACAAACGGACGGGACAGACTGAAAGGACGAATCAGTCCTTGGAAGATCTGTTGAGAGCATGTGTATTAGATGATAGAGGAAGTTGGGACGATGTGCTTCGTTGATTGAGTTCACCTACAACAATAGCTTCCAGGCAAGTATTGGAATGGCTCCATATGAGGCCTTATATGGGCGCAAGTGTCAAACGCCCTTGTGTTGGTATAAGGACGGTGAAAATATGATTGTCGGACCAGAGATGGTGCAACAGACCACAGCTAAGGTAAAGAAGATCAAGGAGAAAATGAAGACTTCACAAGATCGTCAGAAGAGTTACGCGGACAAGCGTCGCAGACTTTTGGAATTCGAACAGGGTGACCATGTATTTCTGAGAGTCACACCTACTACTGGAGTAGGTAGAACCTTGAAATCGAAGAAGTTGACTCCGAAATTTCATTGGACCATATCAGATTTCTGCACGAATTGGGCCGGTTGCTTATCGGATTGCATTACCTCCGATACTGTCCAATATTCATGACGTGTTTCATGTGTCACAGTTGAGGAAATATCTTGCAGAACCATCTCATGTGATCGAACCAGACACAATCCAGCTAAAGGATAACGTGTCGTTCGAAGTACCACCTGTGAGAATTGATGACCAAAAGATCAAGCGATTGAGGACCAAGGATGTTTCAGTGGTCAAGGTAATTTGGAACCCAATTACTGGAGATGCGACTTGGGAACTGGAGAGCAAGATGAGAGAGCAACACCCAGAGCTATTTATCGACGCATAGTTTCGAGGACGAAACTAATTTTAGGGGGGTAGTAATGTAAGACCCATAATTTTAAAGTACCCTTTATGTATTTTTGGTGTATTTTGGATTTTGGCTCGGAGACTTTTAGCCAAAGTTAATAATATTTTGGAGTTTTATAATCAAAAGATATTTTGATGCCGATTAGAAGTTCTCGTCGATAAATAAATTGAATTAAGTACAGTGAATCCTTTACGGAGAATTTAATGCGTTACGGGTGAAATTGTAATTTAACAGATATCTAGATATTTTGAGATATTGTTTAGTTATATTTATTATATAGATATGTTGTTGGAGGGAAACAGAAAGGAAACTAGAAGGAAGGAAAAGGAAAAGAAATAATATAAAGAAAGAAGAAAAAGGAGGAAGGAAAAAAACAAAGGAAAGAAAAAGAAGGAGGAAAATCCATTTCCATCTTCTCATCTGCTACCGCGACCCATTTTTCCCTCATCTCCCATATTTCTTTTCTTTGCTTTCTTCTTTGCAGACTAGTAACCCAGGTTGGTGAGTGTTAGAACAGGATTGTCGACTCCACTATTCCTTTTTGATATCGAAAACGAGGAAAACGGTATTAGAGATTCAAACACAAACCCCCTCCGTTTCTTCTAGATCTAAGTTTCATTTCGCGAGAGTTAGAAGGGAAAGTTGCTCAACTCCACGCCATCGTGCTAGGGGACCAATTTGGAAGGGACGTTGCGAGCGGAAGATTTTACCGGTTTTACTCGCGTACCGGGAACACCACGTTAAAGCTAACGTTAAGGTAAGGGGCTCCTTCCAAACTTCTAGTTTGCATTAGGGGCTTATATGTGGTTGTGTGAGAAGGAATTTGTTAGGGTTGAATGTAATGAGTTGGGAAAAATGAATTTAAAGTCACTTGTGTATGATTATGAGTAAATGAAGTCTGATGTATTTGGGTGTTATTGTGTTGATTTGTGTTCGTCGTATTTGGTGTGTTCATACTTGATGTTTGTTGATTGATGTGTTTTTGGTGTGAAATTATGGATTGAATGTGAGAGTATATTGAGTTTGTTTCTGTGGAATTTGAAAACCATTAGAGTTAAACGAGTATAAAAATGGGGAATCTTTTAATACCTTGGTTTACTTAATGTGCGTTTGAGGAAAATGTTTAAGTTAACTGGGCGTTAAGAATGGGAATCTCTTAATGTCTTGGTTCTTAATGTTTGTTTTTGAAAATCGTTTCAGTAAATGAGAATTAAGAATGGGGAATCTCTTAATGTCTTGTTTACTGAATGTTTTGTGTGGAATCGTTTAAGTCAAAAGTATATTAAGAATGGGGAATCTCTTAATATGTCTGTTTGCTTAACGTTTTATTTGAAAATCATTAAGATAAATCAGTATTAAGAATGGGGAATCTCTTAATGACTTATTTATTTAATGTTGTTTTGAAAATCGTTTAAGTTAACTGGGCGTTAAGAATGGGAATCTCTTAATGTCTTGGTTACTTAATGTTGGTTGTGAAGGTCGTTTAAGTTAAATGGGTATTAAAAATGGGGAATCTTTTAATATCTGCATTTGCTTAACGATTGCTGTGGATGGAGTCTGTGTATGCTCATGCATTTCATTTTGGTAAATTGTGTTGACCCGTGATAGGTGACACCTTGGTAAAGTGTACTGACCCGTGATAGGTGGTATGTTTACGATTTACGTTTTTAGTAAATTGTACTGACCCGTGATAGGTGGCACCTCGGTAAACAGTATTGGTCTGTGATAGGCGGTACGTTTACGATTTACGCTTTTTCTTTTTAGTAAATCGTGTTGACCCGTGATAGGTGACACCTCGGTAAACTGTACTGACCCGTGATAGGTGGTACGTTTATGATTTACACATTTTAGTAAATCGTGCTGACCCGTGATAGGTGGCACTCGATAATTGGTACTTGGCCTGTGATAGGCGGTATAATTATGATTTACGGCCTCTTCGAGGAGGGTTTTGTTGGAATTCGAGTCCATGCATTTTGGCATATACGCATTGCATTAGGTGTGCTTGGCACGCGAGTCGTGTTTGATTCGAGTCTATGATTGAGTGTTTTGAATTTTTGATTTATCGTGGTAATCGCGTTGAAGGTGCTAAGTGTCATGTGTTAATTATTGTGTGTAAGTATGATGGTTTTCGAAATCCCATTTGCCGTGGTAATCGCGTAGGAATTGCTAAGTGTTAAGTTGTGAACTTGAGTAGGAATGACTTGAGTTAATTCATGAATTTTTGGAAAAATGATCAGGGAAATTGATTTCCCAATCGATTGGATGGGTAAACAAGGACCTTGCCAAATTGAAAAAATCGATTGGCCAATCGATTTCGTAATCAGTTTTCAAAAATCATTTAAGAAATCGGTTGCCCAATCGATTGGGCCTTAAGTCAGGGACTCAACCATATTCGACCAAATCGATTTGGAAATCGATTGGCTTAAAACCTAGCGGCTCAGTACTCACTCAATCGATTTCCCAATCGATTGACTTCAGCCCAGGATTCTGTTTTCATTAAAATCCTTCACCCCAATCGATTTCCCAATCGATTGGCTAAGTGAAAATCCTCAGTTTGAGTTAAATGATTGATTGCACATTAACTTATCCATGTCTTGATTTGTTATGTTTTAATTAGGGGATTGAGAACTTTATTTTGTTTTCATTTCTAATTGGCCAGTATTGTATGAACTTTTCGCATATTGAAAATCCTGTTAAGGTGCATGCTTAGTTGAAAATTTATTTTGAGCATTTAAAAATTTAAATGCTATGTGTAACACCCCGTTTTTCAAAGCGAGGGTATATTTTTTATTTTTTTTTAAAAGTAATTAAAAACGAACAAAGAAATAAACAGGAAATGCTTTTGGATAAATAATTGAGTCATTATAATTTACAAGCAGCGGAAAAGTTTCTCCAATTACAAATCCAAAACATTTCTACATAAACATCAAATGGTACATGAAACCCATTCATAGATGATATAAAACTGATAATATTTGTATAAGTACAGTTTTCCAGAACTAAAATACTCCAAACCAAAAAGAAGGACCCCTAGTCCCTATACATCATCCTAATCTGATCATCCTACCAAAAACTATACACCTCGAGTAATCTCCACGCGCCCCGTGAGATCCTCCTAACACAACCGCAGTCAAGCATTCCATCTCCATCCCTGTTCGTAGGGTACGAACCAGTAGGGCCGTCCTGACTCTCATCTGAGGGCAAAGCCCAGATTTCCACAATAGTGTAAAGGGTCACCAACCAGAAAATAACAGTTAACACATAGCAATTAAGTTTTTGAATGCTCAAAACAACTTTTTAACTAAGCATGCATCTTAACAGGATTTTCCATGTGCGAAAATTTCATACATTACATTGCCAATGAAAATGAAGGTAAAATGCAGTTCTCGATCTCCTAATTAACACATGATAAAACAAAACATGGATAGATTCATGAGCAATTAATCATACAACTAAAAATGAGGATTTTCACTGAGCCAATCGATTGGGCAATCGATTGGGGTGAAGATTTTTAATGGAAACAGAGGCCTGGGCTGAATCCAATCGATTGGTAAATCGATTGATTGGTTCCTGAGCCCCTGGTCTCGAGCCAATCGATTTTCCTAATCGATTTGGTGAGGGATTCTTAAATGAAACGGGATCCTGGCTGAATTCAATCGATTGGTAAATCGATTGATTGGTTCCTGAGTCCCTGACTAAGGCCTAATCGATTGGGCAATCGATTTCGAAAGGGATTTTAAAAGGCTGATTTACAAAATCGATTGGCTAATCGATTTTGTTCATTTGGCCAAGCCCCTGCCTTTCATCCAATCGATTGGGAAATCGATTTCCCTGATCAGTTTTCCAAAAATTCATGAATTAACCTAAGTCATTCCCAATCAAGTTCACCACTTAACACTTAGCAATTTCTACGCGATTACTACGACACACAAAGGTTCGATAACCATCATACTCACACACAATACACAACACATAGCACTTAACACCTTCATCTCAGTTATCACGATAAATCAAAATTCGAATCACTCAATCATAAACTCAAATCAAACATGACTCGCGTGCCAGGCACCCTAATGCAATGCGTATATGCCAAAAATGCATGGACTCGGAATTCCAAACCAAAACCCTCCTCGAAGGGCCGTAAATCATAATTGTACCGCCTATCACGGCCAAAGTACCAATTACCGAGGTGCCACCTATCACGGGTCAGCACGATTTACTAAAATGCGTAAATCATAAACGTACCACCTATCACGGGTCAGTACAGTTTACCGAGGTGTCACTTATCACGGGTCAACACGATTTACTAAAAGAAAAAGCGGGAATCGTAAAATGTACCACCTATCACGGGTCAGTACAGTTACCATGGTGTCACCTATCACGGGTCAACACGATTTACTAAAATATAAATCGCAAACGTACAACCTATCACGGGTCCGTACAGTTTACCAAGGTGCCACCTATCACGGGTCAGCACAATTCACCAAAAATATAAATCGTAAATGTACCACCTATCACGGGTCAGTACAGTTACCATGGTGTCACCTATCACGGGTCGACACGATTTACTAAAATGTAAATCGCAAACGTACAACCTATCACGGGTCCGTACAGTTTACCAAGGTGTCACCTATCACGGGTCGACACAATTTACCAAATGAAATGCATGAGCATACACAGACTCCATTCACAACAATCGTTAAGCAAATGCAGATATTAAAAGATTCCCCATTTTTAATACCCATTTAACTTAAACGACTTTCAAACAACATTAATTAAATAAGTCATTAAGAGATTCCCCGTTCTTAATACCGATTTAACTTAATGATTTTCAAAACAAAACGTTAAGCAAACAGTCATATTAAGAGATTCCCCATTCTTAATATACTTTTGACTTAAACGGTTTTCTCGCAAAACATTCAGTAAACGAGTCATTAAGAGATTCCCATTCTTAATACTCATTTACCGAAACGATTTTCAAAAACGATAGTTAAGTAACCGAGACATTAAGAGATTCCCCATTCTCAACGCCCAGTTAACTTAAGCATTTTCCTCAAATACACATTAAGCAAACCGAGGTATTAAAAGATTCCCATTTTTAATACTCGTTTAACTCTAATGGTTTTCAAATTCCACAGAAACAAATTCAAACATACTTTCACATTCAAACCATAATTCACAACAACCACACCAATTAACATCAAGTACGAACACACCAAATACAACGACACAAATCACGCAACATAACACCCAGATACATCCAATTTCATTTACCACGAAACATTCATCACTATAAACAAAACCTAACTCTAAGTTTTTACCCATAACGCACTAGTTTGGTTTTCCCCAAATCGATACATTTAACCCTAGCAAATTCCTTCCCACACAACTACAGATAAGTCCCTAATGCAAGCTAGAAGTTTGGAAGGAGCCCTTACCTCAAAGTTAGCTTTATCGAGAGTTTCCGGTTCCGCGAGAAATTCCGGTAAAATCTCCGCTTGCAACGCCGCTTCCAAAGTAGTGCACTAGCACCGTAGCACGGAGGTGAGCAACTTTCCCTTCTATCTCTTCGAGAAAAGAGGTTTGGATCTAGGAGAAACGGAGGAGTTTGTGTTTGGATCTCAAAAACCGTATTCCTTCGTTTTCGAATCAAAGAGGAAGAGTGGAGTTACGAAAACCTTAATCTAACCCTCACCCAACCTTGGGTCACTAGTTTTGAAGGAAAGGAAGCAACGAAAACGAAAAATGGAGGAGGATGGAAATTTGGCTTTTCTTGCGTGACTGAGGAAGGAGATGGAAAATTCTCTTTTCTCTCCTTTCAATTTCTTTCCTTTGTTTTTCCTTTCTTCCTTTTTCCTTCCTTCCTTTATATACTATTTTCTTTTCCTTTTCCTTCCTTCTAGTTTTCCTTTCTTTTTCCCTCCAAGCAAACATATAAATAAAAATAAATATAACTTAACAAATATCTCAAAGCTAGATATTTATTAAATTACCGTTTCACCCGAAACGCCTTAAATTAACCGTAAAGTATTTACCGCAGTTAAATTCAATTTATTTATCGCCGGGAAATTCTAATTGGCATCGAAATACCTTTTTGATCATAAAAACTCCAAAATATATTAACTTTGCATAAAAGCCTCCGAGCCAAAATCCAAAATACACCAAAAATATAAAAGTACTTAAAATTATGGGTCTTACATTACTCCCCCCCTAAAATTAGTTTCGTCCTCGAAACTATGCATCGATAAATAACTCTGGGTGTTGTTCCCTCATCTTGCTTTCCAGTTCCCAAGTCGCATCTCCAGTAATTGGGTTCCAGATCACCTTGACTAACGAAACATCCTTGGTCCTCAACCGCTTAATCTTCCTGTCGTCAATTCTCACGGGTGGTACTTCGAACGACAGGTTATCCCTTAGCTGGATTGTGTCTGGTTCGATCACGTGAGATGGATCCGCGAGATACTTCCTCAATTGTGACACATGAAACACGTCATGAATATTGGACAGTATTGGAGGTAATGCAATCCGATAAGCAACCGGCCCAATTCGTGCAGAAATCTGATATGGTCCAATGAATTTCGGAGTCAACTTCTTCGATTTCAAGGCTCTACCTACTCCAGTAGTAGGTGTGACTCTCAGAAATACATGGTCGCCCTGTTCGAATTCCAAAAGTCTGCGACGCTTGTCCGCGTAACTCTTCTGGCGATCTTGTGAAGTCTTCATTTTCTCCTTGATCTTCCTTACTTTAGCTGTGGTCTGTTGCACCATCTCTGGTCCGACAATCATATTCTCACCGTCTTTATACCAACACAAGGGCGTCTGACACTTGCGTCCGTATAAAGCTTCATATGGTGCCATTCCAATACTTGCGTGGAAACTATTGTTGTAAGTGAACTCAATCAACGGAAGTACATCATCCCAACTTCCTCTATCATCTAAAACGCATGCTCTCAACAGATCTTCCAAGGACTGATTTGTCCTTTCAGTCTGTCCGTCCGTTTGTGGATGGTAAGCTGAACTCAATCGTAGCTTCGTTCCCAACGCTTCGTGTAATGCTCCCCAAAAATGCGATGTGAACTTCGGATCACGGTCTGATACAATGCTCGATGGTACTCCGTGTAACCTCACAATTTCAGCAATGTAGATCTCCGTTAGCTGATCTACCTTATAGGTGGTCCTCACCGGCAAAAAGTGAGCAGATTTAGTTAGTCGATCCACTATCACCCATATGGAATCATTCTTTCTCCTTGTCTTTGGTAATCCGGTTATGAAATCCATGGAAATGCTGTCCCACTTCCATTCAGGAATATCTAAAGGTTGCAACATTCCAGCAGGTCGCTGATGTTCCACCTTCGCTTCTGACAAGTTAGACAAGTGGACACATATTCCGCCACATGTTTCTTCATTCCTGGCCACCAATAATTCTGCCTCAAATCCTGATACATCTTTGTTGCCCCAGGATGAATACTCAGCTTACTCTTATGCGCCTCTTCTAGAATAGTTTTCCGCATATCTGTAATGGCTGGTACACAAATCCTACCATTACACCGCAAAACATTATCTGCCCCGATCTTGAACTCGGTCGTCTTCCCTTGTACTATTAGATTCCTCTCTCTTGAATTAAGGCGTCATCCTGAGAATTCGCAATGTCTTCAAGTAATCCACTCGAGATCTTAATCATTCCGAATCTCAAAATTCCCGGTGCAAACTCTACGTTCAAGTGCAAGTCTCTAAAAGCTTCCACAACTCTTGTTGTCTAACCATAATTAGTGAAGACACCGATACACTTCTTCTGCTCAACGCATCCGCCACTACATTGGCTTCCAGGGTGGTACTGCAGTGTGAAATCAAAATCTTTGAGAGTCTCCATCCATCGTCTCTGGCGCATGTTCAACTCCTTCTGATCAAACAAATATTTCAAGCTCTTATGGTCGCTGAACACGGTGAACGTGCACCCATATAGATAATGCCTCCAGATCTTTAATGCGAAAACAACCGCGGCGAGCTCCAAATCATGAGTAGGATAGTTCCTCTCATGAATCTTCAATTGTCTCGAGGCATAAGCCACAGCTTTCTTGTGTTGCATCAGAACACATCCTAACCCTTGGTGAGATGCATCACAATAAACTTCATAGGGTTCTTCTGATTGCGGTAATACCAATACGGGTGAGGTCGTCAATTTTCTCTTTAGTAACTGGAAATTTTCTTCACACTTCTCCGTCCAAGCGAACGGTTGATCTTTTCTGGTAAGTTGTGTCAGTGGAGCCACAATCTTAGCAAAACCTTCGATAAACCTCCTGTAGTACCCTGCCAGTCCTACAAAACTCCGTATGTCAGTGACAGTCTGAGGCTGTTTCCAAGCAAGAACCGCCTCAATCTTAGCCGGATCTACAGCGATTCCTTCCTTGGTGATCACATGTCCCAAGAAATTCACTTTCTCTAGCCAAAATTCACACTTCGACAGATTGGCATACATCGCTTCTCGCGTAAAATCTCAAGAACTTGTCGCAAATGTTCTCCATGCTCTTCTTCAGTCCTTGAATAAATCAATATATCATCAATGAATACCACTACGAATTTATCAAGGAACGAATTAAAGATCCTGTTCATGTAGTCCATGAAAATGGCCGGTGCATTGGTAACTCCAACGGCATAACCAGGTATTCATAATGTCCGTAGCGGGTTCTGAAAGCTGTTTTCTGAATGTCTCCTTCCTACTCGGATCTGATGGTAACCCGACTTCAAGTCAATCTTCGAAAATATCGCGGCCTCCTCAATTGATCCATCAAATCATCGATTCGTGGCAAAGGATAACGATTCTTAATAGTTGCCTTGTTAAGCTGTCTATAATCCACACATAGGCGCGAGCTTCCGTCCTTCTTCTTAACTAGCAAAACTGGAGCACCCATGGTGATACACTCGGTCTGATGAATTTCTTCTCAACAAGTCTTCAATTTGGCCTTTGAGCTCATTTAATTCCAATGGCGACATTCGATAAGGTTGCATTGAAATAGGTCCCGTTCCTGGGTGTAAATCAATGAAGAATTCCACTTCTCTTACGGTGGCAATCCTGGAATTTCCGTTGGAAATACATCCGATACTCGTTGACAAGTATCACATCTTCTATTTCCACATTTATCTTTGCCTCTACATTTGCTAGAGACAAAAACTCATGAAGTCCCTTCACTTAGCGACACTCGGAGTTTGTTAGCAGCTAAATACTTAACAACTCCTGGTTCGGGGAAAAGAACCAATTTCCGAGCACAATCCAAGATCACATAGTGATAAGACATCCAATCCATACCGAGGATGACCTCGAGTGATTGTAGCGGTAACAAATTAGATTAACCAAGAAATCCCTATTCTGATAGTCATTCGACAATGTAACATGCTGAATTACGGTTAAGGTCTTAGCAGGCGTGGAAACAACCAAATCAAAAGGTAAAGCAGACACAGATAACTTCAAGCGATTCACACAATCCATAGCAATGAGGAATGGGTTGCCCCCGAATCAAAGAGTGCAGTTTAGAGTGTTACCTGCAATCTCACAATCACGCTGAATCAGATTACCAGATGGATTTCCCTCTTCAGCATTCACACAATAAATGCGTCCTCTAGCAGTAGGACGGGTAGCCCTAGCTACATTCACCACTGGTTCACCTTTGGAGCCGTGCACTCCCTTGCCATGTGCCCGACTTCTGACAATTGTGACAGATGGGGATGTTAGTGGTACAAGCACTAGCATAGTGTTCCTTCTTTCCCACATCGGAAACATCGAAGCACTTGCCCCATTTGCTCCCGAAATTCTGGTTCCCTGGGCGACTCGGTCCACGTTGTTTCTGGGGGCGAGTTATAGGGTTACCATGTTTGTCCCTATTCTAATAAAGTCGCACCGACTAGGGGCCTCGCCGAATTGAAAATTCCAACTGGCTAGCCCTCTTGTTCTTCATATCTTCCACTCTCTAACATTTTCTGCTACCGCGCGTGAACGTGAATTCCCAAAGGTAAGAGCGGATCTTGAATCTCATACTTCATCCGTCTGGAAACGATGACACATGAACGTTCATCAATTCTTCACGGAAGACCGAAATGCACGTCGATAGAGATTCAAATTTAGCAGCTACTCGCCCACAGTCAGCTCCCCTGGTGAAGTTCAGAATCGTCACCCAACTTAGTCCTGTACTCATCGGAAAGTA
>PGTU02013737.1:0-12046 GCA_002896215.2 Cicer echinospermum
AAAATGAGGTACTACAGCTGCCCCTATTTAATTATATTTTACGTGTTAAAAAATAATTAAATATAAAGACCTAAATTTTGTACAAATTAATTTCATTATGAGAAAATAAAAAAATAATTTGAATTGTAAAAAAAATAAAATAAAAAAATTGATGATTTAAAAATACGAAAGCATGTAAAAGAAGTTGGTGATTGGCAAAAATAAATAAAAAATAAAAATGATCGTATTCGGAGTGTTTACCGATGCGTTGATCGACATGAATAAAGTGATGATCGTCTTCGGATTGATTACCCGATGCGTAGATCGACATAAAATAAAGTGATGAATGAAGTGATGATCGTCTTCGGATTGATTATCCGATGCGTAGATCGACATAAAATAAAGTGATGATCGATTGATAAAATGATCGTCTTCGGATTGGTTACCGATGCGTTGATCGATTGATATATATAATGATGACTAAACCAAACATGAGTTTAAAATTTAGAATGTAAATAAAATGAGATAAATTTGTTTTATTTTTATTTTTAAAAGGAGGCATGTATGTGGTAATGCAAACGTAAAATGAATAATGTGATACAAAAGTTGTTGAATATAAATAAAATATACATATAAGATATGCATGATAACTCATTATGCATGATATAAGGAGTTGTTGAGTATATGTAAAATATGAGTGAAGATGCATAAATTATGTGAGTTTTTTTAAAAAAAAATGTATGATACATGCAATGAAGATAAATTCCTTTTTATTTATTTTATTATTTTTTAGTTTCCCCGATCCTTATGTGACTTTATACACTTATAAGATTCAATGGATCAACGACGATAACAATCGTTCTTTACATGATGACTCTAGTATATCTTGTGTAATCACTTTTTCTTGAGGTCAATCAAATGTGCATTACTTAAAATGCTTACCCTTCATTTTTTATACACCCAATATCTCGCGTTCCCGTGTATATATTCTCAAGCGTCAAAATATTTAAGATATATTTTTTTATTTTCATATATTTCAAATTCTCATATTTATTATCATAAAATAACATTTTTTTTTTTAAAAAACGTTAGAACAAACAACAATGAGACTAAATTTGTTTAGAAAGAGTGTAAGACACAACATCGAACAATGATATTGGAAAATGTACATTCATTGCAAATGAGACATGAGTTACAATGTGGGGAGCGTGTTTAGCTTTAGTTGGAGAGACAACAAACGCTAGTCATTCTTGTAATTTAGAACTTCTAAGAATAATAACTGCCCCAACTTGAAATGCTTGATTCTTTTGTTATCCCTAACTTTTGCATGGACCGCTCTTCCAAGTTTTCAATCCATCGGGATGCTCTAATTTTTGCCTAGGTTGCCTTTTCAGGTTTTCAACCTAGCGAGCCCAAATTTTTTTTTAAGCATAATATTTCTTGACTGCATCTGAGTTTACTGGAAGTGGAAGCTCATCTCCATCCATTTCTGCGAGTATTATAGCTCCCCCAGAGAAAGCTTTTTTCACAACATAAGGTCGCTTCGTAGTTTCGGCGTCCATTTCCCCGAGAATCCTTTTTTAATGGGCAATATTTTTCTTTAACACTAATTCTTCCTTCTCGAATTCTCGAGGACGAACTTTTTTTCTCGTAGGCTTTTTTGAGCTCCTTTTTTGATAAACTGACCATGAACAAAGCTATCATTGCTTTTTCTTTATGAGATTCAATTGGTCATATCGTGATGAACCACTCTGCCTTCTCTAGTTTTGTTTTCCATCAGACTTTGTCGAGGAATTCAACTTGATGGGAAGTACCGTTCCATTCCATACACCAATGAGAAAGGAGTTGCCCCTGTTGAGGTACGAACAGAGGTCTATAGCCATGTAATGCACAGGGAAGCATTTCATGCCATATCTTATAGTGTCTCCACCATCTTCTGTAGGATCTTCTGATATCTTATTTGTGCTTCTACAGCCCCATTCATTTTCGACGATATGGAGAGAATTAATGGTGTGAATTTTTAAATTATCACACAACTCTTTCATCATTTTGTTATTCAATTAGTCGCGTTATCAGTGTGATTATCATTATTCGCAATCCATATCGACAAATCAAATTCTCTTTTGAGATATCTGACAACCACACTTCTCGTCAACATTGGCATAAGTAGCGGCTTCAACCCATTTTGTGAAATAATCATATAGCTACTAGGATAAAACCGTGTCTCATTTGAAGCTTTAGGCTCGATGAGTCCAATAACATCCATTCCCACACATTAAAATGAGCCAAGGTGATGTAAAAACATTCAAAGATCTGGGTGGTACATGTATTTTATCAGCATAGATTTGACATTATATGACATTGCTTTACGTGACTAAAAGCAGTCGGATTCCCATGGTCAACCGTAGTAGCCAGCCCTTGTAAGTTTTTTCTAGCCATTGTGTGCCATTTGCATAGTTCCGAAAGAACCTTCCGTGAACTCCTTGGATAAATTTTCCCCGCTTCTGTTTTATCCACACATCTGAGGAGAACCATATCATGATTTCTCTTATAAAGCACATCACCATTCAAGAAGAAATTCATTGACAATCTCCTTAAAACCCTTTTGTCGTTCTCTGAAATACCCAATGGATATTCCTTATTCTTAACATATGATTTGATGTCATAAAACCACGGCTTGCCATCCAACTCTTCTTCTATTGATAAGCAATATGCAGGTTTATCTCTTTGTTGAATCTTTATGACCGGCACGTCTTGATTAGTGGTTATTTTGAACATTGACGACAAAGTGGCCAAGGCGTCAGCTAACTGGTTTTCTTCTCGAGGGATATGGTGAAAAGTAATCTTCTCAAAATGTTCTGTCAATTCTTTGATATGGGTGTGATACGGAATCAATTTAGAATCTCGCGTTTCCCACTCTCCTTTCGTCTGATGGATGACCAACAATGAGTCTCCATATACCTCAAGAAATTTTACTTTTGATTCAATAGCTGCTTTAATTTCCATAACACATGCTTCATATTCTGCAATATTGTTTGTACAATCAAAACACCAATCTAGCCGTTAATTGGAGTGAACTGGTCTCTGGAGAAATCAAAATGGCTCCAATTCCATGCCCTAACGCATTAGAGGCACAATCAAACACCAACCTCCATTTTTCTTTATCAGATGATTCATCTCTTCAACTAAATCATTATGTCTTCGTCGGGGAATTCACACTGGCATTGATTGATATCTTCGTTACCGGTTGTTGGGCTAAGTATCTTGCTAATTGCGCTTCCTTTTGATAGATTTTGTGTAAAACATTATTACAAATCGTATTCGGGATAAACAAACACTGCGCCAACGCACTTCCAGTAAGAGCAGTTTCTCAAAGATGTACTTTATTGGGTCCATTTTAGAACACCAACCAAGTTGTATGACTAACATGTATTGCCTCATAACCGTACTGAGCAGCCCATGCCACATGCGCAAACATGGTTCGTTCAAGATAGGGAATATCTTGTCTTAACCAACTGGTGAACTTTTTGCTTCAAATAATAAATAGCATGTTCTTTCCTACCAGATTCATCATGTTGCCCCAGTACGCAGCCCATTGACTCGTCAAGTACTGTTAAGTACATAATAAGTGGTTTCCCGTGAACAGGAGGCACTAGGATGGGAGGTTTTGATAAGTACTGCTTAATCTTTTCGAAAGCTTTTTGACAATTCTCATTCCATTCAACCTTTTGGTCTTTGCGCAGCAATTTGAAAATCGGTTCGCATGTAGCGGTGAGATGAGATATAAACCTTGCAATGTAATTCAATCTACCCAAAAAGCCACGAACTTCTTTTTCCGTGCGTGGAGCCGGCATTTCTTGTATTGCTCTTACTTTATCTGGGTCCACCTCTATCCCTTTTTGACTAACGATAAACCCAAGTAATTTGCCTGATCTTACACCAAATGTGCATTTAGCAGGGTTTAAACGAAGTTTGAACTTCCTTAGTCGCTCAAATAACTTTTGAAGGTTAACAACATGGTCTTCTTCGGTTCGAGATTTTGCGATCATATCATCCACGTAAACCTCTATTTCTTTATGCATCATGTCATGAAACAAGGTTACCATTGCTCTTTGATAGGTTGCCCCGACATTCTTCAATCCAAATGGCATCACTTTATAGCAGAAAGTCCCCCATTGTGTGATGAACGTAGTTTTTTCCATATCTTCGGGAGCCATCTTGATTTGATTGTACCCTGAGAAACCATCCATGAAGGAGAAAAGAGAGTATTGAGCAGTGCTATCCACTAGGACATCAATATGAGGTAGAGGAAAATCATCTTTAGGACTAGCTTTATTTAAATCCCGATAATCAACGCACATTCGAACCTTTCCATCTTTCTTTGGAACTGGTACAATATTAGCCACCCATTGAGGATATTTTGCTACTGCTAAGAAACCAGCATCAAATTGCTTCTTGACCTCTTCTCTAATTTTAAGCGACATATCAGGTCTCATCCTTCTCAACTTCTGTTTAATTGGAGTGTATTCAGGCTTTAGTGGTAGCTTGTGTTCAACTATGTTAGTATCTAACCCGGGCATATCCTGATATGACCATGCAAAGACATCCACATAATCAATTAAAAGTTTAACCAACTTTTCTCGCTCACTTTCTTTCATAGACATACCAACTTTAACTTCTTTTTTATCATGCTCAGTCCCTAAATTGATCACCTCAACAGGTTCTTGATAGGGTTGGATTATCTTAGCTTCTTGTTCAATTAAGCTTTCTAGTTCTGGGGGAAGCTCACAATCGTCTTCACAATCCTCATCGGCATGATTAATTAGACGTTCAAAATTACAAGAAATGGTTCTAGCGCTGCTATTTTCAACATATTCATTTTCGACTCTGCATTGTTTAAATTAAGAAAAAAATATATATATATGAATAAGGATTGCCAAAAGAAAGAGAAAAGAGAAAAAAACAAAAACAGTTGGAGAATTCAAAAATGCATTTATTGATAATAAGTACGGAATTGAAATACATATGCCCTAATTAGTTATCCTTATAGCCTTGGGCAGAGCAAAAGGAGTTAAAAATACATAATTACTTTGAACATGAATTAACAAACACGGGAAACTCGATGATCTTCCAATTGTTGAGATTGGTGTTTGGAGGACAAGGGTATACTAGCTTGAGGGTATCATCATCACCATGATCCTCTTCCGCAACAGCCACCTGATCAGCATATATTATTCCGGCGCTTTGAAAATTTTGACGAATGTCACAAATAGGAATCTTCTGTGAATTCGGTATCCAGTTTTCCCGACGAGTCACCTTGTTTTCTCTTTTTTCCTTCGCAGCCTTTTCTTCATCAGCTTGGGTAGGTACATATCCCAACCCGTACCTATTGTTCTTTTCTGGTATTTCTATCAACTTCCCCAAATTAAGAAAAACTCCTCCTTCTAACATGGATTTGGTAGACTTCAATGATATGGTAGATTGTTTTGGTTCTTTTAAACGATATCCTTCACCCATGAAGACAACATTGGCAATTTCTAATGCTTGAAAGGAAGTCTCTATGGCTTCCTCCGTGTCTTCAATGTAGCCTGTAGAAGATAAATGACTTACTATCATATCTTCTTCCCCATATATTATTACCAGCTTATTGTTCACTGTAAACTTTAGCTTTTGATGGAGAGTGGATGTCACTGCTCCAGCAGCATGAATCCATGGTCTCCCTAAAAGACAACTGTACGCCGGTTTAATATCCATTACTTGGAAGGTTATCCCAAAGATGTGGGGTCCGATTTGAATTGGCAGGTCAATCTCACCAATCACTTGTCTTCTAGATCCATCAAACGCTTTCACCACCAAAGCACTAGGCTTCAAACAGGCTCCCTCAACAAATAGCTTTGACAGTGTTGATTTAGGCATGACATTTAATGATGAACCATTATCTACTAGCACTCGTGCAAGAATGTGATCGTGACACCTCATAGAGATGTGCAGTGCTTTATTATGCTCTGTCCCTTCAGCTGGTAATTCATTATCACTAAAACTCAGGCAACTACTAGCAGTGATGTTACCGACAACTCCATCAAACTGATCGACAGTGATATCGTGAGTAACATGGGCTTCGTTTAGAACTTTCATCAGTGCCCTTCTATGTGCTTCAGAATTCAATAACAAGGAGAGAACTGATATCTTGGAAGGGGTCTGATTTAGCTGATCCACCACCTTATATTCACTTTGCTTGACAAACTTCAAAAATTCACTAGCTTCTTCTTCAGACACCGTCTTTTTACTGATCTCTTGTCCTTTTATGGTATGATACATATCTTCTTTTCCTTTTTCTCCATTAACCTCTTTTTTCCTAAGTTGCTCAGGAGTGTATACTCGACCACTCCGAGTCATTCCACCAATCCCTGAGATGTTAGTGACCTCAGTTCCTTTAGGTTCACAACCATCACTTGGTTGATGATCTGCCAAGTGGGATGTGACTTCGTATTTCCACGGTACTGCCTTGGTATTTCCATAAGGAAACGGGATTGGTGTTTGGACAATTATTGCATTTGGCTTGTTATGAGTTGACTTAAGATTCTCTTTTTTGTAAAGAATTTCCAATGGTTTTGGGAAAGATATATTATTTTCCACACACGACCCCATGGTGAACACATGACCATCTACTGCATGTTGGTCTATCCCATCTTCAATGAAATTCACAGAGGCGTTCCCGTGACCTGGCAAAGGATTGCTCCCTATGTTGGGATTGTCCTCCTTGAAGGTAAGCCATTTTGCATTAATCAATTCTTGCACTTTAGATTTTAGGGCTTGACAATCTTCAATGGAATGCCCAACGGCTCCTGCATGATATTCACATTTGGCATTTGGATTATACCATTTTGGAAATGGTGGTTCAAGAGGTTTCATTGGTCTTATGACTACCATTGAATTTTGAAGTAAATGGGGCAACAATTGGCTATACGTGACGGGAATTGGATCAAAACGAGTTATCCTTTTTTCTCGATTGACAGGTGGTCTGTAGTGATTTGAGCTTGGGTATTGATTTTGTGGGGAAAATGCGGTAGGTGGTGGTTGATAAAAAGGTGGTCTTGAAGGGTGATATTGAGGGCATGAAGCTTGTGTGGTTGCGGCCACATATGGATAAGGGGTGTAAGGATTTTGTGGTATCGGGGGCTGGAAAATTGGGGGTCGATAAGAATTGATGGGTGGAAAATAAGAGATTCTGGGGTTTACCATTACAGCGTTAGTGTCTCCTTCTTTCTTTTTTGTGAATGTCGTCTGGGGTCGTTTCACGCTAGTTGCTGCACATACGATCTTGCCACTCCTCATCCCACTTTCTATCCTTTCTCCTATCATGACAAGGTCAGAAAAGTTTGATGACATACTCCCAATCATCTTGTCATAAAAAGGCGACTGGAGAGTATCCATAAACATACCAACCATTTCTCTTTCAGATAATGGGGGTTCTACTTGTGAGGCCATTTCCCTCCACCGTTGTGCGTATTCTTTGAAAGCTTCGTTGTCCTTTTTCAGTGAATTTTGCAATTGCATCCTATCAGGGGCCATGTCAACGTTGTACCTGTATTGCTTCAAAAAGGCATCAGCTAGGTCCTTCCATGAACGAATTTGATTTCGCTCAAGATGCATATACCAACTTAACGATGCCCCACTCAAACTGTCTTGGAAAAAGTGAATGAGAAGTTTATCGTTATGAGCATGAGATGCCATTTTTCTGCAATACATAGTTAGATGATTTTTAGGACATGTGTTGCCCTTGTATTTTTCAAAGTCAGGAACCTTGAATTTGGCAGGGATAGTCACATCAGGAACCAAACACATATCGAAAGCTTCAAGGCCATAAACATTATACCCCTCAATAGCTTTTATTCGCTCTTCCAAGACATGAAATTTTTCCTTTGATTGTGTATCATCCCCAATGTGAGGTTGATGCCAATTTCCATTAGTATCGAAATGGGGTACTTGGGGTGCAATATATGGAATATTTTCTGAGGGTTGAGTGTTTTGGGGGTTTAAGTGGTTTGGGTTGTTTTCCATGGGGTTGATGACTAAGGGTGGAGTATAACCGGGTGGAAGACCGTACATAGGAAATTGTATAGTTGTTGTACGAGGTTGCTGGGTAGTCGGGGTAAAGCCTGGTGGGTGAGAAGGAGTGGTTTGGTGTTCTTCATTTGCAGCCGGAGGATTCTCATCAGTATTCCCCTTCCTTGACAAAGCTTGTATAGCTTCTAAGATTTGATCAACCTTGTCCTTCAATTGGTTGACATCCATTCTCATCACCTCTTGATTTTGCTCAAGTTCTTCCATGATCTTCGAGTTTGCACGAGTCCAATAAGGGTGTCAGGGAAACAACTTTATTGATTTTTTCTGTGTTTTTTTTTAAATAAATAAATAAAATTATGAGTATGTATTAAACATGAATGGAATGAAAATGCAATTATTATCTTTTATTTTTATAAATTTGGATGTTGGGGAATCATAAGTCTTGCACGAATTATTAATGAAAGAAGAATATGGGAATCGATAAACAAAATAGCAAATCCTTCATTGATGAGAAAAAAGTACATTGCATTTAAATTAAAAAGCTACATCGACTATGGTATTTCAATCATCTTTTTCAAGAGGACAACCAATCTTCTCCTCCAATTCTTCTACTAAATGTTTGCAATATTCGACGAACTTGTAGACTTTGATTGGAGTGTTGAGTGGATGCATTACTGCATCAATCTCTCTTAGATGTTTTGGAATTTTTATGATCGCCTGATTAGCTAGCATTGCCAATTTCGAAAAGCAATATTTCCAATGCTTGCCTTTATCTTCCAATTCTTTATAAATCTCTTGGTTCTTCAATTGCCCAAGCAACACCATGAAACGCTCCTCCCAGTATATGGTTTCATCCTTCAAGTCATTGTAGATCTTTTCTTGATAATCAATGTAATTCTTCAACTCACTAGAAGCTTCCATTTCTGCTTTTAGTGCATCTTGGTGTTTTGAGAGTAATTCTTCGATTTCTTCCTTCTGTTGCCTCTCATTCCTTACTTGATTCTCATATTGATCTACCATTTCTTTCAGTTGTTTCTTTAAATCTTCAAACTCATTTTTTATGTTCTTCTCAGAGCTTGCTGATTTTGTCCACAATTGCTTCCACATATAGGCTTCTTCAATAGCTGCATTCCTTTCTTGCCTTCGCACATCTAACTCTTCATTTGCGCCTCTTAAACAATCTTGTATGTCAAGTTTATTTCCTTTTTCAACTTTCAGCCTCTTGTTGTTTCTCTCGATAAACTGACTCTTACAAGTGTTTTCTGATCTTAAGTTGTCGTTCTCTTGGGAGACTTTTTCTAATCTCGCTTGTAGCTCTTTTTTCTCTTCTTCAGATTTTAGCAATGATGCTTTGAGTTCTTCTATCTCTTCATTTGCAACAAGGATAGGTTTAGGCATTTCCTGACTATTTGAGGCTGTATTGTGGAAAGGCAGCTTGATTTCTTGGACTCTTTTCTTTACCCATTGTTGATAGGGTTCTTTTGTGCTGCAACTTCTACATCCGAGTATTTTTCCTTTTCTGATGATCAACTCCCAAGCTCGACTTATCCTTCTCAACATTGGTGGGTCTACTATACCCGTATTGTGCAAAACAAAAGCCTCCAATGATTTATCATCTGGTTTATCCAACATGGGGTAGCCGAGTTGTCTCAAAGCTATCATTGGATTGTAATTAATACATCCTTTCGTTCCCATGAGAGGTACATTTGGAAAATCTCCGCATCGGCATATTACCTCTTCCACCCCTTGTTCTCTATAGTACCATGAAATTTTATCTCCAGTAAGGCTAGCTATACTCTGAGCCCATTCACGATTGCTCTTAACCCCAACATGATACCCTTTCTTGAACAGGTGAGACACAAACCAAGTATATAACACTAGAACACAACACAAAATTGTTCCCCCCTTCTTCTCATGTCGCATGTGCAGAGAGTAGTATACATCAGCTAGAATCGCGGGAACTGGGTTTTGTTTATGTTTGTTAAAAGCTAAGAATACATTTATGGCAGCAAAATCTACAAAGTTATCAAGGTTTGGGAATATAACAATACCGTAGATAATGAGGGCCAAAACATCTATAAAAGTACTCCATTCTTTTTTATCGGCTAAATCTTGGCACTTTTGCTCTAGATATTTTCTTGAAAACCCATGAATAGCTCCTTTTTCCTCTTTTGTACTTGCCAACTCTCTTATGTCGATCTTCAACACTTCCGCAATTGTGTCCAACTTCGGTGGTTGCCCAGTATATCGATAAGGATTTCCTCTTTCTAGGGAGTAACCCAATATTCGTTCAAATTCCTCTAATGTTGGGGCCAACTGAAAGTCCTGAAAGGTGAAACATCTTAAGAGAGGATCATAATACTGAGCCAATGTTGTGAGGGCACCTGCTTACACATTTACTGCCAACAGATTTAGGATCTTCCCATATTTGTGAAAGAAACTATCACGTTGTATAGTTTTCATTTGATTGCTGATGTCTCTTAAACTTTTCAAATCAGGTTGCTTGAACTTTAAAAGTAAGGTTTTCCTTTTTTCCGAACCCATTGTCCACTTAAATAACACGTGACTAAGATTTGTATGATTCCCCAAAAATCCTGAAAATTTAAGCAAAATGCTATTATGTTTTATTTTTTCTTAGGAAAAGAGAGAAAAAATGTCATGAGATATGAATGAAACTAAAATATATAAACTCGTGAATCTATGAAATAATTTATTGGTTTTTTTACGGATATTCTTACAATGAAAGGGTCTATTGGCTTATGTAGTGAAACTCTCACCAGGGAGGCTCTATGGTTCTAAACACGGTTCCTAGAGCCAATAATCCTATTTTAGAATATTGTCAACAACAATAGGTAAACTATTTGAAGTGACAATAACCTCAATAGGATCAAACTCTAGGTGAGATCTTCATGCTAACCAAACAGGATGTACATCCAGAAGGCTACCACTACGCGATCTCGAAACTAAGCTTAAGTTTTGTTCAAACCCGGGTATAAGGTTCCACTCATAAGTGTGTGTCTTAAAAAAATGTAGGTGTTGAATAAACATAATTCAATAGATCCATAATACTAACAAAACATATATACATATATAAAATAAATAGATAAATACATAACATAAAATAAAATAAAAATAATCTACTAGCCTAAAAGAATATTATAATGTCAACTATTACTTATTAAGAAATAAAGAAACACACAAAGAAAATGAAAATGAAAAACAAACAAATATAGATAAAAGTTAAAAAATTATGCACAATTAATTTTTAGGCTTGACTCTCAAATTTCCCCAGCGGAGTCGCCAGCTGTCGCGGCCTAAAATTTCGAGTTTTCCTCGAATTCAATGGAGTCGCCACCAAAATTTATTTTAAAATAGGGAAAATATTGGAAAACCCTTAAAAATGTAAAAATGGTCTTTGAAACCAGATTTTGAGTTCGGGAGTCGATTATGCGTAGGGAAGGTATTAGCACCCTACGACATCCGTTAAAATACGGTTACCTTTAATTAATTGTGCAAAATTATATCAACTTAAATATATTTATTTTTCTTTATTATTAAATATGAATATAAATTGTTTTTTATAAATGTGATTTTTTGAGATAAAAGTGTGTTAAAAAAGAATGGAAAAAAGAAAGTTTTTATTAGTGTGCTTGACAAGAGTGTGATCTTGCTCCTACGTATCTCCCGGTGCGATGGAGAAATCAAAGCTACGTAGTTCTTGGTAAAAAATGTGAATGCGTTGATTGATTTTAAATAAATTGTAGTTTTGTTATAAAAAATGCTAAATTTGACGAACTTAAAAAAGACTTGCTTGATTTGAATAATTATTTTAAAATGTGAGTTTTAAAACGATCGAGTTGTACAACTCGTGTCTCAAAACTCAAGGAGTAAAAAGATGTCACATCTAATTTAACTCTCTTTAAAACATTTTATTATTCTTTTATAAAATAGAGTTTCAAGAAGACCAAGTAGTACGACTTGTGTCTTAACAATTTCAAGA
>PGTU02013740.1:0-12407 GCA_002896215.2 Cicer echinospermum
TCTTTCTAGGATACTCCCAAACTAGTAAAGCCTATAGAATCTACAACAAAAGGACAAAAACCATAGAAGAGTCAGTTCATGTAAAATTTGATGAATCTTTTACAGAAAACTTGAACAAAACTCCTTCTAAGGTTAATGATATTTTGGATGATGTTGTAGAATCTGAACCCCTAGAACAACCTATAGTTGATCCTCCAACTAGTGCAGACCTTATAGAACCTATAGAAACCAGTGAGTTACCTAAGGAATGGAGATTCAATAGAAACCACCCCTTATATAACATCATAGGTGACATTTCTAGAGGTGTATCAACTAGAGGAAACCTTAGAGAGTTCTGTAACCTCACAGCCTTTGTGTCTCAGATTGAACCTAAGAACATTAAGGAAGCCCTTTTAGATAGTGAGTGGATACTTGCTATGCAAGAGGAGTTAAACCAGTTTGAGAGGAACAAAGTGTGGAACTTGGTACCTAGGCCAGAGGGTAAGCATGTTATAGGAACTAGGTGGGTGTTCAGAAATAAGTTAGATGAGAATGGTGTGATAACTAGGAATAAAGCCAGATTAGTTGCAAAGGGTTATAGTCAAGAGGAGGGAATAGACTTTGATGAGATCTATGCCCCAGTAGCTAGACTAGAAGCCATAAGAATTTTATTGGCTTATGCATGTATCATGGACTTCAATCTATATCAAATGGATGTGAAGAGTGCCTTTCTCAATGGAGACCTACAAGAGGAAGTTTTTGTGAGTCAAACACCAGGTTTTGAAAATCCAGATTTTCCTAATCATGTGTATAAACTCTCAAAGGCCCTCTATGGGTTGAAACAAGCTCCAAGACCTTGGTATGAGAAACTCAGCACTTTCCTCATTCAACAAAATTTTTCTAGAGGAAATGTTGATAAGACACTCTTTACAAAAACTACTGAAAATGACATCTTGCTGGTCCAAATTTATGTTGATGACATCATATTTGGATCAACAAATGATAAGCTTTGCAAAGAATTTGAAAAAAACTTAATGAAGGTTAAATTGAAAGTCAATGATGCGTTTGAACTATCATATTCTTTGGGATTTCAACATTAACAAAGCAAGCAAGCATTTTCATTAGTCAATCCAAATATTGTTCTTGATAAAGAAATGTTAACTTTGATAAACTTAAGTCCATGATTACACCCATGAGTCAAGGAAATTTCTAGACCCGAGCATGGAAATAGGCAAACCCCTGTAGATGTAACTAGATTTCGTGGTAGATTGGATCTCTGCTCCTACCTTACAGCAACCACATCCGATATTATGTTCACGTTTGCATGTGGCACGGTATCAATCGGAATCCGAAGGAATCTCACCTCAGTGCAGTAAAGAGAATTTTTCAGATACTTGGTAGTACTAAGTCTTGGGTTGTGGTATCCAAAACGTTCACATGTAGCTTTGGTTGGTTATTCAGACTCAGATTTTGCTGGTTGTAACTTGACAGAAAGAGTACCTCAGGTACATGTCATCTACTTGGTAATTCTTCTAGTGTCCTGGTTTAGTAAAAGCAAACAAAGTATTGCATTGATCTACTGCAGAAGCTGAATACCATAGCAGCTGGGAGCTGTTGTGCTCAAATTTTGTTGATGAAACAGCATTAATGGACTTCGGTGTCAATTTTGGGTACCAGTCCCAATTATGTGTGATAACACAGGTGCTATCAGGCATAACAAAGAACCCTTGTAATGCATTCAAGGACACATATTGAGGTAAGCACCACTTCATAAGAGACCATTTCAGATGGAGTCATCAAACTCGAATATGTGAATACATACAGACAGCTAGCAGATATTCTTCACGAAAGCATACAAAAGAAAGCTTTTTGAACATAAGATGAAACTAGGGACATTGAGATCCTAGTGAAAGTATAAGTTTTTTTAATGTCTGGTATTCAACAGTGGAAGTCTTCCAGATTAATCGATTTGGAAATCGATTACCTGATGAAAATTGTTTTTAAAACGATTTGGAAATCGATTTTGGTTAGCCCAGACTTCAGATTTTATTTGGAAAATTTTTTGTAAAATCCCGAGCATCGATTTGGAAATCGATTGATTCAGTGTTGTCAGTTTTTTTACATTTGGGACAATCGATTTGGACATCGATTAGTAAACGAAAAATCGATTGGGAATCGATTAGGCATTATGACCGTTGCCGACTTTTACTAGCCGTTGGACATCATAATTACTAACAATCGATAAGGATTCGGTGTAACGGTAACCCAATCGATTTGGAAATCGATTAGACAAAGGTTAAAAGTATAAAAAGGTAAAGGACAAAATCGATTTCTTCATTAGTTTCTTAGATTTTTCCAGATTTTCCAGAGTTTTTTTCTTCCAGTTTTTCACTCTATCTGCTTCACTGCTCTCCATCTTCATCAGTTTGTTCATTCTATATTCATTCTACCTACAGTCAATCTATTTTGTTGCGATCATGGCTTCGTGTGAAACAAACCCAGCCACATACACCTTCACCTTCTTCATCTTCAACAAGTGAAACTCTTCTTTCACCCCTCAAACACTAACAAAGCGAGTTCCGATTCCAACTCGCAAGATTCTGCTAAAGAACAAGGGAAAGGCTCCTGCTCCTATTCCAGATAAGATCAAGAAACGTAAGGATCCTCCCACTGAAGAAATTAATGGCTGATGCCATGAAGGAGATTACTCAAAAGCGAAAGAAGATTGCTATGACTTTCGACGATTTCTCTACTTATCCGGATTGCCTTTTTACGGCAAGTCCATTGATGGAAGTTCAGAAGCTGACACTGCTGACCAATGGCGGATGGGAAAGAGTCTATGGATAGACACACAGCAGTTAAAGACCTGATGGTCAATGGGTTTGTTGAATCGGTGTCACTGCCCATAAGATGGTACAAATGAAGGTCCAACTAGAATTGATGAGTATGCTTTGACTCGTATGTTAGTGCCAAAGATCAGGAAATCACGCAGTAGATTCAAAAGTTGGACATACTACTTGCTATGGGGATTATCAAAGCGATTAAGGATGAGCTAGACTTGGATAGTGCTCAGGCATATGTTGGAAGCTTCGCAGACTAAGCTCATGCTACCTTATCCGCAACTGATCACCAGATTCTCAAAACGCTTCAAGTTCTTTGGTAAATGAAGAATCTGTCAAGACACCCTGATTTTTGGAGAATCAATTGTGAATCAGATGCAATTGAAAAGGGTACAAGGAATTTGGATGAGATCACAGCCTGCAGCTGAGCCAGCACAGGCCTCCACCTCCACCCTCCGCCATCAATCTGAAACTGTCCCTGCTACTCTGCCTTTGTTGTTAAGATTTGGAATTTATTGAAGCTCAGATGGCAATAATGCCAATGTGTTGGAATTTCAGTCCAGAGTGAAGGCACGCCTAAGGAGTATGCAAGCCTCCTTGAACTCAGTTGTTCAAAATGTGGATGAAATTTCAGGCACACCTCGGCATCAAACTGTCTATTGAAGACGTTGCAGACATTGGTCGCCAAGCAGCTGAGGAACCTAACCCAGATCCCCTAGTTAACCTGAGACTCACGAAGAGGAGACACCTGCTGAGGGTAATACAGCGGTCTCAACCCCTTCCTATAGATAATAGTGAGCCCAGCCTAGATTAGGAGATTAGGTTTTAGGATCTATGCTGTTTTGCCATGTCTTGCTTATTCTTGTGATTTTGTTCTAAATGCAATATGACGTTTATTCCATCTCTATGAATTCATCTTGATATGTTCATAAATTGCTATGATTATTTTGACTGTTTTACTCTAATACACAAGTTAAAGGGTTTCAACCCCAATGCTTATGTTCTTTAACATAGGGGGAGGAATTATTTCTGCCTTTTTGCCTTAACTGACAAAGGGGGAGAAAAATTATACTTGATGCTTATAATGTTCTGATAAACTTTTCTGAATGTTACTAAATAGAATATATGCTCTGACACTTGTTAATCTGGGATACTTGTATTAATATGATCTGCTCATATGATCTGATCTAGATATGCTCTGATACATGCTCTACATGCTCTTGACTGATCATTCAACAATAATTTTATGATGCTATTAATATGTCTGAAATTGCTCAAGTTACAAATTGTATGAATTGTCAATTATGCCAAAAAGGGGGAGATTGTTGGATTTGATCCCTTGATTCCTAATTTTGACATAATTAATAATTCAACAATGTTCATACAATACATGATAAATCTAATATTTGAATTGAGCAAGATTTTCAGGAACCATAATCCAATCCTACACACTTGGATCAAATTGCTTGGAACACAAGAAATCAACAAAAGTTGGAATCTGACTATGAAATCGATTGGGAAATCGATTTCATAACAAGGGTGTAAGGAAATCTTAAGTGTTTGTAAATGTTGAAATCGATTAGGCAATCGATTAGCTTAATTAAAAATGAAACTGCACAAGTCAGTAGCCTCTGATTTGGAGAGTAATCGATTGAGAAATCGATTGAACATTTCACAAATCAAAACCTGATAGTAAACACATCGATGTGTAAATCGATTGAATGAGTCACAGTGGCACTCCAGTGCTGAGGAAATCGATTGCAAATTGATTGACAAAGTATCATTTGAAAAATGACCTCACCTGTGACAAATACAATCGATTGGACAATCTATTGTTAACACTTTCAATTTTGATAAAGTTGGTTGCAATCGAATGGGAAAATTGATTGAACTAAACACCAGGTTAACAAACTTTTCAGGAACATGCTACCAAAGCGATTGACAAGTCGATTGATATCAAATAGCTGAGATCACTGTTTTGAATTAAATCGATTGGCAAATCGATTGACATTAAAACTGAGTCACTGTTTTGAATCCAACCGATTGACACATCGATTGACATCAAAAAAAACTGAGCCACTGTTTTGAAAACAATCGATTGGCAAATCGATTTGAAATAAACTTTTTGAAAACATAGTAACTCTGAGATTGTGACCAAATCGACTCTGTGTTGTATACATCGTCTCTGAGACTTGGCAAATCGATTGAGTAAATCGATTGATATTACTTGTATTGAACAGTTCCCAGAAATCGATTAGGAAATCGATTTATGCAAGTCTGGACATGTTCTACTGAAAGTGTTTTTTTAAAGAATCGATTGGCAAATCGATTAGCTTGTATAGTTTCAAGATTAAAGAAAAACAAGACTCGCGATAATCGATTGGCAAATCGATTTAGCACTTTTTAAACTTTACAAATCGATTGGGAAATCGATTTCGTAGTTGGGTATTTTCAGATACTATATAAGATGTCTTTCAATCTTTATTCTAACAACTTTTACATAACAAATTCATAACTTTCATAATTTCTCATAGTGCTCTCAATGGTTCATGGCAACAAACTAACAACTTCATAATTGTGATTACAGATCTCAATACGTTTTGTTGACAATCTAAGAGAAATGATAATGTGCTCATGAACAAGCCTGAATATTCAGATTCGTGAGGAGCAACATTCATAAAGATTGAAGACTCCTTTTGTTTTACATCTTTTATTCATTCTGTAATAAATCTTTGAAAGGAATAGAACGCAAGAAAAGCCAGCTTGAAACTGGGACTACTTTCTTGGCTTGAGAGGGTCTCAACAAGAAAGAGTTGTATTTGATTCTGTGATAGGCTGCTGAGTGTCTACAAGGATCAGAGGGTATTCAATAGGAACGACATAATTAGAGATTGATAGGTTTCAGGGAGGAAACTGGAAAGTCTTTGTAATTGATTCTTTCTATTGAAGGAGAAGAAAATCTGAAATCCGATTGGATTTTTCAGGACTGGACGTAGTTGTTGTTGAACAACAAACCAGGATAAATCTCTGTGTCTTCTTCTCTAACTCTCTCTCTCTTAATTTTCTATATTGCTCTAACTTGCATGCCTCAAAATTTAAATTCCGCCGTGCGCTTGATACTAATGATTAATTTTGTTAACGTAAACTGATATATTTTTCGTTTATGCGAGTCACTGATACCAACAGTGCAATTAATTCATTTCCAATTGTGCCATTCGATTGCCTAATCGAGATTATACAATCACAAACAGTTATGTTTCCTTAACACCTTGTATATGAAATCGATTTCCCAATCGATTTACTCAGTCAAAAGTCAACTTTTGTATGATTTCTTGTGTTCCAAGCAATTTGTTTCAAGTGTAGTAGGATTGGATAGTTGTTCCTAGAATCTTGATCAATTAAATGTTAGATTATCATATGATGTATGAACATTGTATGTTTGTTAATTATGTCAAAATTAGGATTCAAAGGACTAAAGTCCAACAATCTCCCCCTTTTTGCATAAGTGACAATCATACAATTTTAACTTGAATAGAGCATTCAAGACATAATATTAACAATATTTCATAGCATATATGATACCATTATCAGATCATAAAGTCAGAAGTAACAGAGCATCTTAGCATACACAATACACATGCTATTATCAAAAATCAATCATATATTACATTAAAAAAATAATTCATTATCAGTCATCAGGCTTATCATCAGATCAAATAATGCAACAAATATTAGCAAGTTATAATTTTTCTCCCCCTTTGTCAGTTAAGGCAAAAAGCAGAAAAAAAAACTTCATCCCCCCTATGTTAAACAACATAAGTTATTGGGGATTGAAAATCATAAAACATTGTGTATAAGAGGCAATGACAATCAGAGCAATTAAGGAGCATATCAAAGAATTAAGACAAATGAATTCAGAGAGAAATGAGATAAACGTTTAGTCATAAATATCGATATAGATGAAATGAGTACAACAAGTCATAGCAAAACAGCACAGATCCTAAAACTCCTAATCTCCTTAAAACTAGGCTGGTCCTCACTTATTATCTACGGGAGAGCAAGAGACCGCTTGTATTACCCTCAGCAGTGTATCTCCTCAACGTGAGTCTCAGGGTGATCTAGGGAGTTGGGTTAGGTTTCCTCTGCTGTCTTGACGACGATGTCTGCAATGTCTTCAAATGACAGCTTGATTCCCAAAGTGAGCATTGATCGGCATCCCACAACCTGATTCAACCGAATATCAAGGATGCATGGAGAGTCCTTAAATTAGCTTCCATTTATGCGACTATTGATATCTAGCATATTGGCTTGTGTGCCATTTGAGCTTCTATGGAAATTCCATTATCTTTAGCAATTAAAAATCAGGAGGGCTGTGGCAATGTAGCAGGTTGAGGCTGATGTTATGCTGGTTCAACGGTAGGCGAGTCTTAATCCATATACCATGTAACCTTTTCAATTGCCTTTGGTTTACAATGATTCTCCAAATATCAGAGTATGGTCTTTGTAGATCTTCATTAACAAATGAACCTTTGAATTATGTTTAAGACTCTTAGGTAATAATCCTAAGCTGTGGATAAAGCAACATAGACTTGTCTCTGTGAAGCTACAGCATGTGCCTAGCACAATCCAAGTTCCAGCTCATCCTGAGCTCCTCTTGATAAACCCCATAACAGATAAGTATGTCCAATTCTAGAACTACATGCATGGTTGCCTGAACGAGGTACAAGATCCTGGTCAGCGTGTACATCAACATCCGATGTTGGACCTTCATTTGACCGATAGGTAATGAAATGGTTTCCACAAAACCATCAATCATCAGGTCCTTTACTGCAGCATGCCTGTCAACAGATTCTTCCCAACCTTCGTCAGCCGTATCAGCTTCAGAACTGCCGTCGATAGATTTTCCGTAAAAAGGCAATCCTGATAAGGTAGAAAAATCATCAAATGACATAGCAATCCTTTTACCTTTGACTTGAGCCTTAAAACCTTCTTCTGTCAGCTTAAACGTAGAATAAAATTCTCTTATCAAACGTGGATAACTGTCGAGTGTAGAAGATTGAAAGCTCTCAAGACCGTGAAATCGCAGATGATTCTGAAACGTAAAACCGTCAGTATCAAAGTATGCAAAATCCAGAGTCCTACCCTCATGGATTTTTCTCTTCATAAAGTCTGATGGTATAGAAGGTTCAACATCTTTTTCCTTGGATGCGGGAACTTTCTTGGCAGGAGGTGAAGAAACAGGTTTCTTCTTTCCTCTTTTGTGAAAATACCTTCATGACATCAGCCATGAGTTTTTCCGTTGGGGGTTCTTTCGCTTTTAGTCTCTTGACCGGACGGTTGCTTGCCTTTGTCTTTGGCAAGTATCTTATGTGTATATATGGTACTCCTTTTGTTAGAGTGTGTGGTGTGAAGGGGTTTTCACTGGTTGAAGATGATGAAGGTGAAGGAGTGCGTCTGGGTTTGTTTACTCGTGCCATATTAATGTAGATTGAATAGTTAGATTGTAGATTGAATGTTAGTAGCAAACAAAAATAACAATAGCAGAGACAGTAAGGATAAGCAATCAGAGAAAATTAGTGAAACTGAAGAAATAGCAGTGCAGAAATCGATTGAGAACTGTTCCAATTTAAACCCTTAAACGTGTAAATGATTCCCAAATCGATTAGGTACGTTGCTGGTAATGTCAATCGATTTAGTAATTAATTACAACATAACGGCTAGTCAAAACGGTCATATTTCAAAATCGATTCCCAAATCGGAATTCCAGTTTTACTTAATCGATGTACCAAAATCGATTGTCTATAACGTGAAAAAAAAGACTAGTCGATTTCCCAATTGACGCTACTCGGGCAAGTTAAAAAAAAAATTTCGTAACTTTGAATTCTGGGGCCAAAGCAATCAATTCCCAAAATCGATTTTATAAACCATTTACCATGCATGGTAATCGATTTGCAAATCGATTTAACTGGAGAAACAACTACACAAACACCAGAAATCCCAAAAAAAATATCAATGATCATACTCACTAGATCAATGATCTAGTTTCCTTATGTACAGAAAAATTTCTCTTGGTAAAGCTTTTGTGAAGATGTCAGCTTAGCTGTTCGCGCAGGATTAACATACTCAAGCTTAATGATTCATTTTGAAAGTGATCTCTTATAAAATGATGTCTTACTATCAATGTGTTTGTGTCCTGGAGTGCATTACGTATTCTTGGTTATACTTATTCCACTTGTGTTATCAACATGATAGGTATGATTCCCAAATCAACACAAAGTCCAATAAGGCTGTTTCATCCAAAGCTATCTGCGCACATTAGCTCCCAGCTGCATATATTCAGCTCAGCAGTTGATAAAGCAATCTTCGTCTGTTTCTTACTAACCATGACACAAGAGAGTTTCCAAGTAGTGACAAGCCCTTAAGGTACCTTCCTGTCGAGGTTTACATCCGCAAATCTGAATCTGATAACCAAACTAAGGTACAAGTGGCTCCTTTTGGATACCACAATCCAAGACTCTTAGTTCCTACCAAGTACTGAAATTCTCTTAACTGCACTGAAGTGAATTCCTTTGGATTTTGATGATACCTTGCACACTACAAACACTGAACATGATGCTGGTCGGCTGTGTGTAAGGTAGAGCAAAGATCCTATCATACCACGAATCTAGTAACATCTAACAGTACCTTTATCATCTCGGTCTAAGTAATTCTTAACCATGGGTGTATCAATGGACTTAAGTATTTCCAAAGTTAAATTTCTTTATCAAATCAGAACAGTATTTAGATTGACTAATGAAAATGCCTTGCTTGCTTTGGTTAATTAGAAATCCCAAGAAATATGACAGTTCATCCATTATTGACATTTCAAATTTACCTTTCATCAGATTTTCAAATTCTTTGCACAAATTTATTATTTGATAGATCCAAATATTAATGTCATCAAACATATACTTGGACAAGCAAGATACATTTCCAGTAGTTTTTGTGAAAAAGGGTCTTGTCAACATTTCTCTTAAAAAGTTTTGTTGAATAAGGCAATGGTTGAGCTTCTCATACCAAGCTCTTGGAGCTTGGTTTAAACCCATAAGACTTGAGGAGCTTATACACATGATAGCGAAAATCAGATTCTTCAAAACCAGGTGTTTGGCTAAACAAAAAACTTCCTCTTGAAGGTCACCATTGAGAAAGGCACTTTTTCACATCCATTGATAAAGATATAAAATCCATTATACAAGCATAAGCCAATAAAATTCTTATGCTTCTAATTCTAGCTTACAGGGGCATAGTTTCATCAAAATCTATTCCCTCCTCTTGACTATAACCCTTGGCTACTAATCTAGCTTTATTCCTTGTTATCACACCATTCTCATCCAACTGTTTCTGAACACCCACTGGTTCCTATTATCATGCTTACCATCTGGCCAAGGTACTAAACTCCACACCTTGTTCTCTCAAACTGTTAATTCTCATCTTTGTATTACAAGTATCCACTCATATCTACGGGCTCCTTAATGTTCTTTAGTTCAATCTAGATACAAAGGTTTGTAAAGTTACAATAACTGACTAAGGTCGTCTCTTAGTTGCAACACCTTTAGAGATATCGACCTTATAATGTTGTCTAAGGGGTGGTTTCTATTGAACTATTTTCCCATCCTTAGGTAACTCACCGGTTTTCTCATAGGTTCTAAAGGTCTGATCTAGTTATGGCAAGGGTCGCTATAGGTTGTTCTAGTGGTTCAGATTCTACAACTTCGTCCAACAAGTCATCAACCTTAGAAGGAGTTTTGTTAATGTTTTCTGTAAATAATTCATCAAACTTTACATGAACTGACTCTTCTATGGTCTTTGTTCTTTTGTTGTAAATTCTATAGGCCTTACTAGGTTGGGAATATCCTAGAAAGATACCTTCATCTGCCTTAGGGTCAAACTTTCCTAGGTGTTCTTTGCCATTGTTCAACACAAAGCACTTACAACCAAAGATTCTAAAGTAGGAAAGGTTTGGTTTTCTACCCTTGTAAAGCTCATAAGGTGTTTTCCTAAGCAGGGGCCTAATGAGAACTCTATTGACAACATGAGTGGCTGTACTAATTGCATCTGCCCAAAAGTACTTAGGTAGGTTGGAGTCCTTAAGCATGGTCCTAGCTAACTCTTCTAGGGATCTATTTTTCCTCTCCACTACCCCATTCTGCTGTGGTGTCCTAGGGGCAGAATATATGTGGTTGATTCCATGTTGTTCACAATAATTTTGAAAAGAATCATTTTGGAATTCACCTCCATGATCACTTTTAATTGAAACAATTTTCTGGTCATTCTCATTTTGAACCAAAGCAGCAAATTTCTTAAAAATTATAAACAGTTGTTGAATGAGGCAACGAAGGAAGTGCTGAGAGCAAGGATGAGAAGTGACCATAGAAGAAATTTGGGAAATTTATGTGAGGCAACTGAAAAAGATTCACAGACAAATGCAATAATGCATTGAACTTGAGAATAATGTTGCATCGAATTAATCTATTTATTAAGTTTGCGAATGTAGATAAACTGAATGTCACTTAGCATCAAAGACATGGATCTATGGGAAATATTGGTTTAGGATATACACGAAATAGTGCATGTGTAAAAGAAAATAAAACAGACGTATGTATTGGGTATAGTAGTGCCAAACCAGGAAATATCAACACTGGTAAACTCCTAGGGTAATGTAGTATTATGACATTTGTACTAAAACAAACAAACTTATGCCTTTGAGTGGCAAGATGTCTTCTGTTGCGAGAAAGGGACATTTTGTTCAAAGATTGCAAGTTTGAAATACCGATATCAGAGGAGTGGAAGGCAGTTTGGTAGTAGCGAAGATAATCGTGTGTTTGACCTAAACCATGGCAGGACGAGCAATTTAAATGGGACTAAGAACAAAATTCTGATTGTATGGTTTCAGCTGTGTTTGACCTCCACAGCATTATGGTTATTAGAAGCGGGATGCGTCAAACGCACTGACAGGTGTGATCAATTGCCTGTCCTTGGACAATTAAGGAGGGGGCTGTGTGCAAATATGTGCCACCAGACAGGAGAAAGATCATTGAATTTGGTGACATAGGGAAAGATGAGTCGAACTGCAGCTAGATAAAAGATGTGTTATATGGTTGAAGGACTTAAGACAACAATTGCTGAGATAAGCAAGCTATGTAAAGGTTCAAGTGAATTTTTCATCAGCAGTCTTGCTTATTGAGCGATAGAAGATGACGAACACGATAAGCTGAGTTGTGGTGCAAATTAATAACATTTACATGGTTAAGATTTCAATTTTACAAGTACTATATCTGCTTATTGTCTATTCAGTATGAAACATGCTTTGCATTAAACGATAGCTCACATCCATATAGACATTGAATAACTGTTAGCAAACAGCTAGTTTAGGTCTCCAAATAGGAAGTTTTTTAAGGATAGACTGTGTCTCATGTGAGAAAAGTAACTGGATAACTTCTTCTCTAATAGATTTGTTAGAACAAATATAGTTTTGAGCTAGTCACATGACCTTATTTGACTGCCCAAGTTAAGAGTTTAGGTGGATGTCTGCATAATGGATAGAAATTT
>PGTU02013745.1:0-10059 GCA_002896215.2 Cicer echinospermum
TGTTTACGAATTTAAAACTTTATCACAACAAATAGGTTTGTTGGTTATGTATTTTAAGTGTAAACAGTTTTATATTGGTAGTTTACATATGAATCATTAATTATTTAATTATTTTTATTGATGGAAATTACAATTATGTGGTATAATCATAAAATAAATAACTTATATTAATTGTAAAAATTGATTTATATTATCGGTACATAATTTTTTTCTTTCAAACAAATATCAATAACAGAAATAAAAACCTTATAAAATGACATGTTACCAGTAATTGCATTAGTTAGATGATATAACAATACATTAGTAGATACGCATGTATACAATAATTAATCATTGAAACAATATTTAATCAAACATAACTCAAAATTATCAAAAAATATTTAATTAAGATAAAAGATGCATATAAGTCTAATAGATATTATACTTATGTGCCAAACCCAATTCAATCAAGTTATAATCAAATGACTTTTAAACCTCAAAAATTTAATTTTATTAATAATAAATTCACTATTTTTTTTTTCACTTTTGAAACAATAATTTCAGAAAAAAATTTCTCTGATTCCACATAGTTGACATAAAAAAATTGTCTTAAAATAATTATTCACTCCAATTTTTAAAATCATACGGTTTGAGTCAAAATAGATGTTATATTATAATACAGTATTTAATTCCAAAAAAGAGAATGTAAACAGTGGGTGGGATCTGTCTCATGTAATTTGTTCCTCCCCATATTCAAACAAAATCTCTTCATATGTTATTTTTAAGTAATTGCTGAGAAAATTATAAATTTGATTATTTGCATAGATTAATTCAGAAGAAGAGCTACGACATCATCTTGCTTCACCAATTTTGCTTGCTTTACTTTGTGTTACATAGCATTGTCTGCGGTTACTTCATAAGATGTTTTATCTTCATTTTTTCTTTTCATTATATCATACAAATGTTCTTTGTTTTTCCTTATAATAATTTAACTCTTCTTTTTAATATTGATTATGCCTATTTATCGAATGAGTTCTTCCTATGACAAACAACTTTTTACCTTCCAAAAAACATCTATGATCCCAAGTTTTTATGATTATTGTAAAGTTTTAAGTCAAAACAACTTTTATAGAAAAGTATTAGCTTTTAGTTTTCCAAGCACCATACATACTTTTTTTACTGTAAAATAAAATAGGATATATACTTTTTAAAATAAGATAATTCTCATAAATAATAAAATATGTGAAACATGATTAAGATTACATCCACTTGCAAGAATTCGTTTAATGGATATGATAATAATATTAATTCTTAATATCTTAATTTAATATTTAAATCATTAATAAGATGTGATAAGTTATTGACTTTATATACTCTGTTTTTTATAGTTATATATTATTAATTAATGAAGTAAATTTGAGTTAAAATCAATAATAATTTAAGAAATATAACTATTACTCAGAGGTTGTTTTATAAAAATAATAATTTTAAAATTAGAAATATTAACTCATCTTAATTATAAAAAATATGTATTATTTATAGACAGAGTAGTTTGTCATTTTATACAATATAATAAATTTATTATTTAAAATTATAAAATTTGATATATTAATTTAATTTTTTTTAAATAACATATATTATTGTTTATAAATGGTAATTTTTTAATTTAATCTACATATAAGATATATTATCATATATTTTATTAAATCCTTGTCTCAATAATACAAATATGTAAGTATTTATTATATTTTATTTTTTTAAATTTAACAAT
Organism: Cicer echinospermum; assembly: GCA_002896215.2. Lineage (NCBI taxonomy): Eukaryota > Viridiplantae > Streptophyta > Magnoliopsida > Fabales > Fabaceae > Cicer > Cicer echinospermum. The sequence continues at coordinate 1,751 of PGTU02013745.1, forward strand.
TATTTATTTTAAGTAGTGGTCAATATGTTTTGAAATAGAGAGACCTTCAATACTTTTATTAATTTTTATTTAGTATTTTTTATGCACTAAATTTCTTAGAAATATTAATTAAAATATATGGGTGTATAAATTTTATTTAGAACAAAAAATAGCAATAGAATAATTATTTTCGGGTAATATTACTTTGCTTATTTTAATTTGGTATATATTATATTTAGTTGAGAAGATGTTATAATATGTAATATATTATAATTACATTTCTGTAACAAGAAAATAAAAACCTATTTTATAATTTTGTTTTATTATTTCTCAAATAACTGTTTTTTAATAATCAAGTTAGATACAAATATAACTCTATTCTTGATTTTTTATACACAAATATAATAAACTTGGTAAAAATACTATTTATCATAATAAACTCTTAACAAGTACGCATATAAATTTACTCAACAGTGAGTTCTTTTCTCCGCACAAAAACAAAAAGTGAGTTTCTTTGGTAGAGGGAGGTATAACAATAACAACTTAATTCAACGTCTTGAGACGTAACAAAATTAACACTAGATATTTCAGATAATACTTAGTCTGTAGTCATTAATTACATGTTTGGGTTTTCTTCTGGGTTAACATTTTTGGACGAAACCTGTGTTCATAGACAAATATAAAAAAACATATATATGAGTACAAACAGTAGTATTTAACTCATTATTAATCCTTTGAAGATGACTTCATTACAAAAAAAAATCCTCTTATTTGTAACAAAAACAAAACATTTAAAAAAAAAAATAGTTTATACCCTCAATGAGACGCGTACACAACACAATATCAATATATATCCGCTGGATTTTATTCTTACACTATACCCGCTACTGCCCAAGTCTCTCCCTTTCTATTGAATACCAACTTGGCAAACGTTTTCTCAGCTACGTACTCGTATATCATTACCTAAGGTGCTTCTTACGGTAACGAGTAATCAATAATCCCCGTATATATATTCCGGAAAAAATAACCAAAGGCGAAACTACAAAAAAACAAATAAAATTTCGAGTTTTTTTGTCTCTCTTATATTGATATTGATTTTTCTTCTTCTCAGTTATTGTCTAGTTGTCTTCACTGGTTAAAGTTCCGGCAACCGTTACGGTGGCGGATATTTTTCTGTTCATATTTCCGATTACTTCACAGGATTAAAATGTTTCTCTTTGATTGGTTCTATGGAATTTTGGCTTCACTTGGTCTTTGGCAAAAGGAGGCGAAAATTTTATTTTTAGGGTTAGATAATGCTGGAAAAACCACTTTGCTTCACATGCTCAAAGACGAGGTTTTTGTTTTATTTTATTATATATTTTATACACTTTACTTTTATGATATTTTTATTCTGCAATTATGTGTGAAACAAACACAAATATTGACACAGACACCGATAAATGAATTAATTTAATGCAATCGAGATGTTTTATGTCGGTACTCTTAATTTAATTTATATATTTTATTTTGAAATATTGCAGAGATTAGTTCAGCATCAACCAACTCAACATCCAACGTCAGAGGAATTGAGTATTGGAAAGATAAAGTTTAAAGCTTTTGATTTGGGTGGTCACCAGATTGCACGCAGGGTTTGGTCTGATTATTATTCTCAGGTTTGTTTTATGCTTTCTCTCTCTCTCTCTCTTTTTAAGTATCTATTTCAGATTTTGATTTGTTTTAGTTAGCTGATTTATTGTTTTTTAATTGATTCATATTTCGATAGCAGTATTTTTAGCTCTTTTGAATTGTCATTGTGTTCTCACTCAAATGGAATTTTGGAGGCTTCAATGGTTTAAGAAAATTATATTATTTTTTATTTTAAATGTAATTACAAAATTCCAGTTTTTTTTTTTTCAGAAAATCTTGAGAACAATTGTTTTAAAATAAAAATAGAAAATAATGTTTTCAAACTAAATAAACACAACTTTTGATTTAAGATGGAGTTAGATTGGTTTTACATTTAAGTGTGATCTCATACTGTTGTAAAAGTATGTACGTAATTTGGTAGATGATTCAAGACGAACATGTACCAAATGGACAGAAGAAAGATGAGTGAGTAATTAATTTAGTCCTCCAAATTGTAGGATGGTGTCAGTTTGGTAATTGAAATTAACAAATTTCAAAATGAACTTTGAATTAACAAGTCTCACAATCACATTATTCTCTGCCAAACTATTTCAATGACTAAATTGACTGATCCTAGAAGGACTAACATATGATCAAAGATTTTTCAATTTAATTTCAAATACCATTTTGAAATGTTAATAATTTCAAAATCGCCCTACAATTTCATTGCAGGGAGTGAATTTGACCATCTCTCTTCACTCTAGAGATAATATTTTATACTTTTCAGTCTTTAGCTTCTATTTATTTGTGTTTTCAAAAGCCTTATGCTTGGCTTGGCTTCATGGTTGCTTGTTCTATATTTATACAGAGTCTAAGGGTTTTATAGGTGTAATGTGATTTGTGAACTGAGTACTGTGGCTTGGATCTTGATTGTAAATTTTAAATGGTACAGGTGGATGCTGTAGTTTACCTGGTTGACGCATACGACAAGGAAAGGTTTACGGAATCAAAGAATGAACTGAATGCTCTTCTTTCTGATGGGTCGTTAGCAAATGTACCTTTCCTTATCTTAGGAAACAAGATTGACATTCCTTATGCTGCTTCAGAGGACGAGTTGCGCTATCATTTGGGCCTGACTAACTTCACTACCGGCAAGGGCAAGGTTAATCTTTCCGACTCAAATGTTCGTCCTTTGGAAGTGTTCATGTGTAGTATTGTCCGCAAGATGGGATATGGTGAAGGCTTTAAGTGGCTTTCTCAGTATATTTAATAGGGAATGAAGTCAATTAGACAATAAGTGTGATGCAGTCTCAACATTGGCATTGTAGTTTTACACTTCTTTGCTCATGTAAATTGGATTATAATACTTATAAATGGGAGTGTTACTTTTTCTTACTTATGAAACATGAATGTAGGAGTTGAAAATCTTGTTTTGTAGTTTTTCCGGTTATTGAAATTGCAGAATTTATAATAGTGGCTTGAATGTTTGAAATGGCTTTGTGTTTGTTGGACAGTGCTTTTCCTTTTGGTTAACAGTCTCCCAGAAATTTGTTTATAATCTACGTTCAAAAGCCGAAAATTTTGGTTGCAATAATGTTGAGTTGGCCCTCTTTATCAACATGGTACTACTTACTGTAAGAAAAACAAAATCAACATGGTACAACACAATTGTTATACAATTAGGTCCCTTAAGATTATGGTTAGAAATTCGACTGTGTATAAAAGAACACAGTTACAAAAAACATAGTTGCTGTATATTATTAAAACGAGGGTGAAAAGTTGGGGGGTAAGATCCTAAGAGGTGAAAATTATTACAACTAAATATATAATGAGTTATCAAAATTAATTTTATTTTACAAGTTAAAATTAGGCTTGATATTGAAAGTCCTTATTTTGTCTCTTACTTGATACCATCCCATACCAGGCTTTCTAGTCTAGCAAGCATCAAATTTCAGTAGCATATGCCTATAGTAACGAGATTTGATTACTCATTATAATAGGAAATAGATAAACTCGTTATTATAGGTATATGGTATTGACTAAAATCCATTGAATGTCCAATCTTTTACTTGTTCACTCTACATTTTTTATTTATTTTGGGATAACTACTTATAATGAAATTGATTAAATTGAAAAGAAAGCGATATTCCAGACCAATATAATTTATAAAATAAAAAAAAAATAAAAAAAATCACTCCCTTTACTTTCTGGTTTTGTAAGGTTTGGTTAGGAACCATATTCAATCAGTACCAAAAAAGGCTTAATGCCATTGACTAAATGAAGGAACAAAATAGTCCCATGACAAAACAAAAAGGAATAGAAATATATAAACAGAAAAAACTGTTCATATCATGAAATAAATCAATAATTTTTATTTTTCGACCAAAGAAATACTTATATGGACACAACATTTAGATACAAATTTTTGGGCACATACACATAAATTAAATAAATTAAAAGAAAAAGAATTATATAGTATGACTAAATTATTTCTCTTTTTAAGTTTTATCATTTATGTGAACGTGTCCAAATATTTTCATTTGTGATTGTTCCTATGTAAGACTTACTCTTGAACAAGTTGTTTTCACTTCTGACTTCTCTAATAACTTTCTTAACATTATTGACTACACAAAACTCATGTCTATGTTACCATCATCCAAAAGTATTAAAGATTTATTATTTGCACTGCCTTGGACTATGCAGCTGTCTCTCATGTGCTGACCTCTTGACAAATTATGGAGCATCTCAGAATTAAAGATTAATTGTTTTGGACAATCCCCCATCTCATCTGTGTTTCCAGCTCTGCTCTCAGAGGACCATTGTTTCTAGAATTTACTCACTTTTCCTGTTTTTTTGCTTTCTTATTCCAAATGTACCAAACAAAAACTAGATATAACTGATAGTGCGTATGATACTTAAAAGTAGAAGTGTCTTTATACACGGGTTATATAAGATATGTTGGCGCAAAATAGCTTTACATCAATACAAATATGAAAATTTTCCTAGTCACTGATCTTTGGTTGCCTCACCTCCTGTATTTCGAGGTGCAACCGTTCAAGGAAACGGAGAAGCTCGTTACCATCCCTGTACCGGACTTTTTGGTGGAACTATTCTGTTTATTCAACTTTAGGACTTGCATCAGATGAATCAATCATGGAGAGGTCAACACTCATGAAAAATTCATACATGACCCATTCTGTGATATTTAAAGAAATTTGAAAGGGTCAAGTGGAATTTACAAAGTCTATTTCATATACAAAAACAGCACAAACCTCCCTTCACATTCTGCTGAGGTGCATCTCAACAATAACAACCTTTCTAGGAACTAGGGCTAAACTATGTCTTCAGTTCCATTTCAACTTCAGTACTAAGCATTTTTTCATATTCACGTTCCAGCTGCACAAAGGAATATTCTACAACTAAAAACTTGTGTGCAAAAGCAAATCCTCCTATTCCTAGGAATTATAAAATTAAAATTAGGTATTACCTTTGCTTGATTAAGAGCCAACTTCATTCTCCTGTAATCTTCTTGAGCTTTCTTCGAACGGAACATAGCCTGCACTCGTATTACACTTCTCTCAACACGTTCTTCAGCTTGTTTCCTACCAGTTCGAAAGAATTCCTCCTCTACATCACTGTGCTGATTCTGATCTCCCGCTGCTTCTGCAGTATTAATCTGGAGTCCGCGGAAGCCCTTTCTCTTTAAACGCCAACGCAACACTGCTTTCTCAACCACACCAACTGACCAAATAATTTTACGATATTGCTTCCTTTGTTGAAAGCACCGGAAAGCAGCCTGCATTGTATCCATTGATTTGTTAAAGCTCAGCTGTATGAACCGATGACTAAAGGATCTATGATGAGCTAAACTTTGTTCATACTTAGTGAAAAAAAAGTCACGTTAACGTTTGTGCCAATTGAAATCAATCTTCAGCCACTTGACCAGTTTTAAAATATGGCAAATAAATAATGTGTTTTACTAGGGACAATTGGTAATGGTGAACGCAGAAAGTGCAGCTCTTACTTGAATCTTGATAGCTTGAAGGCGCTTATTGACGAACTCTCTACGAATCTTCCATGCACGGAACCTATGCTGTATGCGAGCAGCAGCAGCCATCACTTTCTTTGTCTCAAAATTTCGGAAGGCATGCTGAATCTTCATTGCTGCAACTATTTTGCGTGCTTCAGCTTCTGGGCTGGAAAACTCAACCGCCTCTGTTTGTAACTTCAATGAATGCTCCCTATATGCAGTTTGTATGCGTGCTGCTGCATCAGCGGCTGTCCTGTAAGCTGCCAATGTATCTTTCATGTAGATCTGCTCCTCGGTAAAGTTCTCAGAATTTACTGGATCATCCATACTAGTTTCCAGTGAGCCACTGATATTTCCAGCTAAGCTCATGTCATTGAACTGCTCAACTAGAGACTTTTCCGAAAGATAAGCTGATAAGCCATGATAACCCCTATTATAAGCAAGATCAGCAGCAGTACATCCATCAGGATTTTGTTGAGTTGGATCTGTGACCAAGTTAGGCTTTGCCCCAGCTGACAATAAAGTTGCAACCATTTTCTCCCTGAAGACACAACTTTTAAATCAAATATAGTAATATAAAACAAAATATTAGAAGAATGAGGCTGGAAAGAATCTAAATTTAGAACAACAGTCTCAAAGGGTATTCTATGGTCCTGCGTATGTAGCTCAGTTAGTGAGCTAGGGACACCGGAGGAGCTTAAGAAGGAGGTCAAGGGTTCAAAACCGGCCACTAACATAACCACTAATTTACTAACATTTGTCTGTCAAAAGCAATAGAGAGAAAACAAAGGGAATATTAGCTGATATCACGTCATGAATCAACTATTACAAAACAGATGCAATTGGGTAAAGATATACGAATGATTTTTATATTATATACATCTAACAAGTTTTAAACAAGTCGGGTGTTTGCGTATTATACCTGCCGTAATATGCTGCCCAATGAAGAGCAGTCCATCCAAATTTATCCCGAAAATCTAGCGACAAGCCTGACCATGAAAATAAAGTAACTGCCCATGTATATCCCAAAATTGCACACAAATGGATGACACTTTGGCCTTGCGCGTCATATTCAGTAGTCTTACATCCTAAAACAATTCTTTCTGCAAGCCATTCCTTTAATCTGTTTTTCAATGCAATTCCAAACAGGGCATCTTTTGCTTGCGAAAACGGAATTTGGTTGTCTTCTGTTGACTTCATTAAGTATTGCCAACTATTGGAAATAAACGATGTCTTCAAGGAGAATTCCCTTGCCTCCTTCAGTCTACTAGGTGATACTTTACTAGCGATTACATCGAGACTCTGCTGTTTAGCAAAGAGCAAATAAGCAAGCCTCATTTGAAGTCGAAACTCGTCCCAATTGTTTTTCTCTTCCATAGATTCTATTGGATCGTGCAAAATAGGAGTACGATACTCAAAATTAACAACTTGGCTGATAGGCTTATGGCCATCAAAGCTCATGTAGAGATTCACGAGTCCCGGAGAATGCGGTGGTATCCAGCATTGGTAGACTCCATCGTGAACAATTTCTGCAGGAACACTTGCATCACCACAGACACACATTAGATTGGTTTTAGAGATGTGCATGTAGTCTTCATGAAAGAATCCAGTCACCAGGACCTGCAAGAACAGGTGGTAAACATATCAACTGATCTTGCAGCATGTAATGTATTTACTGAGTTTTATTATGATTTCTACACAATAAGATGTGTGTGACTTAAAACAAAAGTGCTATTTAACTGACACTCCCTTTGTCTCTCATATTAACTGTCTTTTAAGGTAATACACACATCTTAAAAAAACAATTAACTGTACTAATTTCCAATGCAAAATAGTGTGTTAGGACTTATAACTACAAAATGCTTGTGCTCTCATTTATGATAAATCATCATACATTTCCAACTACTTTAATAAATAATAAGAGCAATATTGGAAAAAAGTAATAAATGTTTTAGTGAAACTCTAAAGTGACAAATAATGCGAGATAACAAAATATTCCATATGTGACGGTTAATATGAAACAGAGGGAGGCATATTCCTCACAGAGTTTATATTCCATAGTTTACAGCTTTGAAATTCAGTGGTTAAGATTGAATGAAAAGACTGAGGAATCAACTAGAACTTAGAAATCGATTCATATATTAGTCTTAAATGGTAAAGACAGATATAATTGCTACTAAGTAAAAACAAGAACAAAGGAAAAGGAAACCTGTGATTTCTCTGTGGAAGAAGCACACGCAGGGGACACATCTGTGAGATTAAACACTTGTTCAGGAAGAGAGAGTTGCTGATTATCCAATACTAAAGATGAATACGGTTCATTAATAGATGAAACCGAGGATTTAAGAGCCAACTCATCGACTGAACAAGGGGAATCAGACATGATTTGGTTCACCCACATTCCAAAGCTGTCCTGACTTTGCAATCTGCCATTGAACAAAGTGTCCAATGAATCAACACCACCTGAAGCGACAGGGTGGTTCCTCTGCTCATTTCGATTTCCTTGACTGTCCACTGTCTGAAGAGTAACACTTTCTGAAAAACTGTATGGAACACTATTGCTCGCTGCCATTGGCTGAGTTGAATTATCGAAAGAACGAATTTCTGTAGATGCATGGGTGGATACCTGGTGAGAAAAATCATATGTAGATTACAACAGTAGCTATTACAAAGCAAGTATCACCAGAAAAAA
>PGTU02013748.1:0-17258 GCA_002896215.2 Cicer echinospermum
TTTATTATTTATATCGCTCATTTAATATAATGTGTATCAAACTAGCACATCATAGAAAACATCAATATAACGAAAATTAATCACAAAGTTTATTAACATATATTTTATAATAATTTTAACATCAATTAATTATTTAAAATCCTATTTAATTAATAAAAAAGTTTATCATAAAATTTAGGGTGTTATAGGATCTGCAAATGTCTTTACATACTTAACCTTGCTTGTCTACTAAACTGTATTGATTTAAATTTTGTTTGACGTTGATCTCCGCTTGACATTCCTTCTAACTCTCAACTATTAACAACGTTGAATGACAAATCTTTGTTAATAGTTTTAAAGAGAAATTGATAATTGAGAAAATATATAAGAATTCATATAAAACTAGAACTTGAGGTATCGATATTACAAGTAAAACTATGACCCTATGTTTATTTTGCATTAATTTAAAATTCTCATTATAATTTTTATGTTATCGTTGCGATTTCATTATCGTGAATCAACAATAATTTTAATTAGTCTAAATAATATAAAATCTTGAATAGTTTGATAGTTGTTAAATTAATCTCTATGGATAAGATAATAATATGTATTACTACTTGGCAAGTCCGTACACTTATGAATTTTGTGCAACTAGAGAGAGAAAAAATGACAAACACTTTGGAAACTGCAAAGTGCTTGGAGTTAGAGTAAAGCATCTCAAATTTTAGAGCAAAAAATCAAACTCTTTGAGGGTTTTGTTTATTTTCCCTTGATTAATGAACACTTCTATTACTTTCGACAAGTCAATGAATAATTAAGCTCTCTCCTAAGGTGGTTGTTGTTTATTTCAATTAAATTATTTTATTATTTTATTTACAGGATGACATACCTTTGCATGCTTTAATCAATCAATTCAGACCAACTACAATTTATTGGTAGATATATAGGATAATTGAGATTAGGATTATTGTATGATGAAACATAGGTATTAATCATTCAATCATTCAACCTCTTGGTTTTTTATGTTTTCTCTTAATTATATTTTTTGTATGATGAAACAGAGATATTAATTCAATCACACAGGTTTTAAAAATGTAGGTTTTGCCCGTTTGGTCTTGTACCATGAAAATGCAACTACACATCGCCTTCGAAAAACACTTAGAAACCTTTTCTTTTTCTTTGCATTTCTAAAACCCTTTTCTCTCTACTGTCTTAACAAACCCTAATTCCCAAAAACCCAAAATTTTATTTTAAACAACCCTAAATTCATCTCTCTCGTTTCACTTCGCGATTTGCAGTAGCAAGTAAGTTCTATTTTCTTTCCAAATCATTTTAATTTGTGATTTCAATTTTTATTTTGGTACTCTTGCTTGTTAAGTGTCATTAATTCGCGATTTACTGAATGAAGTGGTGGGTTTGTGATTTGTTCTAATTTTGAGCTGATATGAGTGCTAATCTAAAATTTCAATTTACAATGCTTTAATTTCAGTTCAATAATTATTTGACCCTCTTCTTTTGTTCTCACTTTCTAACTGATTTTTAATTTATTTTCTCTTAAGTACACAATAAGGAATTGGGAAAAAAGTAAAATAGCATAAAATTGGTAAATAGATATTCAGTGGAGCATAAATTTGCTTGATAGGCCAATCGGTAGTTAGGTAATTTCGCAGTATCTCCATTGGGTTGTAATCCTTGATATTAATTGATATACATAATCGGTCTAAAGAGTTTTTAAACTTTCAGGAATCACAACTTTTAGATCATTATTGCGTCCATATTTGGATTGCACCGACTTTGTTGTGTGCCACTACGATTATGTTAAATTACAATGTGGTGTTACCGCGACTTTTAAAATTTACTGTAAATTTAAACATGCACTTGGCCTCGATTGTGGTGGCAGTTACAAAGACGTTAATTTAAAACTTTGATGTTGGAATTTGGGATGATTTTTAAAGCTATGCTATTTTACTACTTTTACGTGATTTTGTAGTTACTTTTAGAGATCAATGTAATAAAAGGGCATCAAACTGTGATTTGATTGGACGCATATGTAAAATAGTTGAATACTTTAAGTGCAAAACAAGTAATATCTTGTTTTGAATTACTTAGCTAAAATTCTCTGGCTGTAATGATTAGATTATAAGCCAAATGCCGTAACCACATATTTGTTTTTCAGTTTGAAAAGCATGTGGCAAGTATTAGATTATGAATGTTCTTGTAATTATTTTGGATTTAGACATTGGTTGGCTTGGCTTTCCTGTTAGCTAATACATGATTTGTTAATTGCTTCCTTTTCAGTGGAGCTGGAGCTCACTTGTTCAAGTCTTGGGCAACATATATAAATCGCTCAATTATTCTTACACATGAGGTGAGCTTTTACTTTTCCTTGTAGTTTATACTTATGAAAATCATGCAAACCGAACTTTAAAGTTGCTGGTTTTGTATGTTTGTCAGAAACACTAAAATGACAATAGAAAACCAAACTTTGTGTTTTGTGGAATAATGTCTTTAATGATTTAGGAGATGGAGTTATGAGTTTGGGTTTTGAACAAGCTGAGGAAAACGAGCCAATATTGAACATATCCTAACCTTCATTTTCTCAATGTTGGTTTTCATTTAGATTTATTCTTTCTTTTCATTGAACTAGGGGAAAAAGTTAAAAGTTTTCATGAATTGAGTTGCGAGTAGCCGAGTACCTACCTTTGATTAAATGAATTTAAGATATCTCTATCCTTGCCATGAACATGAAAGACGAGAAGAATTTCGTTTTAGAATATGGCATCGCTATTTTGTTAGCGATGTTACATTTCTAAAGAATAAGTTTTGGACAAATTAAGAAGTAAAGTTTGAATTCCACCCTATTTGGTTTGTGGGTATGTTAGGAATTAGGATCAAGCCTTAATTAGGAGAGATTATGTTAGGTATTGGGTTTGGCTCATTAATGTCTCTTCTAACGGATTTTCCACATAAGCATAGTGTAACCAATTCTCCAATTCACCTACTTATTGTTCTAAGGCAGATTACATCAAGATGGGCCAAGGAATCAAGTTGAAAGGCCTTGTTACAATACGCATGATAAAATAGTTGTTATAAACAAGAGGGAGTTGTTTGGTTGGGAATTCAGGTTTGGGTGGTAGACTAGGCTCTCTTATTCTTAGGGAAAACACTGTTGTTTCTCATGAATACCTGTTGTTTAAAAGTTGGAGGATGATACACTATAAAAAAAATTATATTTCTTTCTAATTGAACTATGCACAACCGCCAGTTTTCGGGCTCCCTAAATTATAGTTGAAACTGTTTGTTGTCTATTCAAGCAAGGAGAAGCTAATGCTTTAAGAATTGTTGAGAGTCCTTGCAGATCAAGTTTGTGTTCATGGAGGAACATATTGGGATTCTTGTATTTGAAGGAGGTCTTACAGATGATGATGGGGGTTTATGATCATGGCAGGCTACAGTTATCCTAACATAGATTATTGATTATTTGAGAGAACTACACCCCCAATGCGGCAGACAGGTCGCATGCCTTTTCTAAGGAATCAAGCAAGGAGAAGCTAATTGAACTATGCACGGTCGCCAGTTTTCGGGCTCCCTAAATTATAGTTGAAACTGTTTGTTGTCTATTCAAGCAAGGAGAAGCTAATGCTTTAAGAATTGTTGAGAGTCCTTGCAGCTCAAGTTTGTGTTCATGGAGGAACATATTGGGATTCTTGTATTTGAAGGAGGTCTTACAGATGATGATGGGGGGTTTATGATCATGGCAGGCTACAGTTATCCTAACATAGATTATTGATTATTTGAGAGAACTACACCCCCAATGCGGCAGACAGGTCGCATGCCTTTTCTAAGGAATCAAATAGTGATGGGGCCACCTTTATCGATGTTGGCCTATTTATCAGCACAAGAGTTCATAAATAAAAGATGTGGAGTGATGTCTCTGTTCAGACCCCATAGGATCTGAAAGGATAGATTGATAACGAGGTTTGGAGTCGAAGCATGACATAAGGAGAGAACCAAAGCAAGGAAGAGTAGTGGGGAGTATTGTATACTGTAAAGCGGATAGATAGAGATAGAAAGAGGTATTTGTGTTAGTGGAGTTGGAGTACCAGTTTGTACAGAGAAAATGGGAAAGGTTATAGATTATAGAATCAATATGCTTCTTTCTTGAATTGGTAACATTGTCGTTTTCAGTTGCTTCTGTGGTTGAAGATGTGCTTCAACAACACGGTACTCGCCTCAAAGATCTTGATTTGGAATCTAGAAAAGTGGAATAAGCTGGTAATTTCTTGGGAATAATCAATTTTCAGTTTTTTCATTAATGTCTCAAATTATCATCCTTTTCTATATGATATTGATTTTAATGAAGGTTGATATTTGTCAATATTATATTAAAAAGATATTTGGATTTTGTATCAGCTATTTTGAGACTGAAAAATAAATTCTATAAAATGCAACATTTAGAAGATATGAAGCAGCATGGTGGTTGAGAAAAATGGTTGGAGTTGTTGCAGCTAAATATTTACCCGTAGCAGATACTCCTAAAGGGGAAGAGCTTTAGGCTTTGTTTGTTTACGGTCAGCTGGGATCATTTCTTTGTAAATCGTTCTTAACAAAAGGTTCACACTAGGTGATGAAATATTCAACGTTAGTTTGAATGTTCTTATTTATTTACTCTACTTGTTCTTCTGAGCTTATTGACATTTTGTATTAGTATTATGTAATTTATGTATTATTCTTTATAGGTTGGAGAGTCATTATCAACATTTCCAGTTATTTTGAAACATTAGATACTTTATCTGGCTGGCTGTTAGGAATTAAAATTCCTACATTAATTGAAGAAGTTTAGATATAGTGAACAATATGTAAAGGATCACTATGTTTACACTACTGTTAGAATCTACTTCAAGTAAATATTAGATATCTTATGAATCAGATATTGCATTTAACTTAAGGTATGTTGACATGTGTTGTCTATATGTAAGTCTTCCTAAGTTGGTCATCTTTGCTTGCATTGCATATTCATTTACCCCTGCACATTGTATATCTCCATCTCATTATTAATATTTATTTGTTAACTTCCCTGGTTCGAATCAATTCCATGTCTATTAAGAGGTTATCTGAATCAGAAGACACCTCTTCACCTCATCAACATGTAAGGATGGAATCAACATCTTTTTATCTTATCTCTCTTATTTTGACCGTGGGCCCTTAACGCACAATTTTTCTGTGATTGCCCCCTGAAATCGCACCTTGATCAACCTGCTAGTAGTTGTCATATTTGTAAGTATAGAAAATATTTTATTAAAATTATTATGAAAAATTATTTCATAGAGGATTGATCTACTCCCAAATAATAAATAAAATATTAAAAATAAGATGAATTGAAAATAGTGGAAGGTTCAATGTCTATTAGGCTTTTGAAATTCCTATATGAGTAGGGAAGCCAACATGCGATAATAAGTTTAAATGTCGCGCGCCAGATAACATCTACACTTATTGGATAGGGATTACCACAGCCTTGAAGACAAAATGTGCGACTAATGTCGACTTCCCTTGTTCTATACATGTCGAAGTGCATTGGTGGGGTACGTTGTAGTTCACTTCTTCCAAAATAATCAATAATCTTATTGTTTAGTGGGCAGCAGTTGTCTTCTGTTAGACTTTTTTCCAATATCAAGCTGTTTGTGAGCACGTGGACACATGCAACGCCATGCCCAAACACAAGGACGTTCATGTTCAGGATAACACAAGTCGATTAATACGCTTAACATACACACTCTCTTTTACGAAATTATTAAAGTCAAACGCATCATGTCTGTATCTGGATTAGGACCGCATCTTTGAATTATAAGGACATAGTGCATTTCTACCGACTAATTTAAATTCTCTCTCAAAAATTTCAAGCTCGCTACCAATGCTACAAGTCTTCCTCATATTATAAGAGGGTGAAGAAAGGTTCAATTCTGACACAATGCCGATAGAGAGGGTGTGTAGCCAGAAAAGAACTTAGGAACCTGAAAATGGAAAGTTCCAAACTTAGGAACCTCATATATAAAAATTAAGTTGCTTCTATATGACTCATCAATTAATATTTAAGCAGTCTCAATTTTTATTTATTTATGATTTTTGTGTTTCTCTCTACTCTCAGTTGATATCTGTTTCCATTTGCTTTAGGCTGTAAGAGAAACTTACGCACTTAAAGAATGGAATGATAAACTTGAAAAACGAGTGGAGGAACTCATGTGGGGCCTCTAACTAGAAAAAAGTTTAAAATCATGTCAATCACATTTATTAGATGTATTTGATTTTTTTCATAACTAGCTCTAAAATCATGTCTATAAATATTGTGAAGTGATGATAATGTAAAATTTTCTAAATTGGCTCTGCATGAAATTATTTTTTACTAAGACAATGTATAACAAATAAATTTAGTATAAAATATAAAATAAATAAATGAAAAATGTTATTTATTTCATTAATTATGTTATTTTTAAACCATCAATATTATCTTTAAAAAATAAGCAAACAAGTATTGATAGTGGCAACATAACCTTAGGAAGGAAAATAATTAACGAGAGAACTTTAAGTGAACACCGTAACGAGAACGAACCAATTTTAATTCTAAGCGGATAACACGAAGGAAATACAGCATGCATCAAGACCTATGAAAACCGTGAAGATAAAGTAAATAAAGAAACACTAAGAACAATTAGATTTAAACATTAAACCATCACAACTATGGATATTACTCTGAAATAATCTGAGAGAAATCGCTTATGAAATAAACCATAAGTAAATTAAAAGAAGAGAAAATAGGGCGCAAATAATGTTTTGGTATTTGCACATAATGGGAACAAATACAGACTCACCAGCACACACATCACACATGTAATCTAATTCAGAAAATATGCTCAACAAAATCTTCCTTAAGTGATAATAATGACATTAGCAAGTGAGATTAATCATTAAAGGGAAGATGGCAAATGAACAAGACAGAGGCTATTGTATTTGATCTTGCGATACTCTTATTTGACTTCTCGGTTAAAGTGGAACACGAACGTTCTATAATCATGAGCATTAAAGGTTTATCCGTTTTTCTCATCCTGTTATAATTCTCACTTTCAATCAAGGCTCACAATCATGTATTTTGCAGAGACTACGTCATTATTGTTTTATCAAATATAAGTCTCTCATCGTAAACTTTAACGCAATCTCATTATGAACACAAAGATTGACCTTATAAGGGAGAAGATATAACAATCAGGAATTAAACATTTCCATTCATTATTTTCATTTTCTCAATAATTATGAATATTATACACTAACAAGGATTAATAATTTGTAAATACTACAACAGTTGTTTCACGTAAGATAAATAATCTTAAATGGGCCATAGCACAATTTCTTCAGAAAATTTTACATAATATCATCAAATATCACACGAATTTTATTAGACTGATTGGCAGGCTAGTTATGAAAAAACGTTAGATACCATCTTTTAAAGTATGGATATGAGCTGACATTTTAATAACATATGTCAAACATAATATAGTCTAAAGAGCATCCTCAATGAAGATCAAAGGACCACAATCAGAAAACTTTAAACACCTGTATTTCACAAGATTATATTATATTCCATAGTCTCTTTCTGCAGCCGTCCAGATTCCTTACAGCTAAAGAGCATAACTATTGGACAAAGTATGATACAACATGGAGTAGAGTAGAGAAAAGAAACAAACAAAAATATTAATTAATAATATAAATTAATTGAGACTGCTTGTATAATTAATTAGTATGAGTTAAAATGACGAATGCAGGACTGTAATTTGTTTTTATTAGATGAATTACGCTTCAATAAATATGTAGAGAACTTTTCACACCTCTCTATCCAGGTTGGTCACTAAGCTATATTATTTGGCTTCACACACCCAGGCTACTCGAATAGTGGTTAGGGGAATATCGAAAGATTCTTCATCTCTTATAGATACTAATGAAGGAACTGTAGATATGCTTAGGCGCAGCTGAAAATTCAGAAATTGGAGAACGAATTAGTAAATATATGAATGTGCATACCTATCCTTAAAAAATGGGTCCTGAATCTAAAAAGAAAGTAGAGCTATAGTAAATAACTTAGTGATCTGATTAAAGATAGTTAGTCTTTTGCAATAAAATGTATGGAATTACACTATTACTCAGAGCCAGAGATTTGTCTGAAAGTGTTTGAAAAAAGTTAAGAGGAGAAACTGTTGACCCTGAGTAAGTATCATTAACAACATGTTGACAAAGGAAATATGATTATTGTGAGCTTTACCCTCATTAATATTTATGCATTATAAACTTCAATGGAAGAAGAGACACCAGTTTGAACTTCCATGATGTGCAACTCATAAATACTCAATACTTATCTTGCTATTAAGTGGAGTAGCATTCAATGTGAAAATTTTGCATAAACAATTCTATAAAATATCTATCGAGGATATACAATATGTATACAAAAACATACATCAAGCAGGTGATTTCAATCAGTCGCTATACAGGGATCAAATAAAACAGAAATAATATAACTCGTAAACACAGGTCAAGTGGACAGAAAGCTGAGGTGATCAATTCCTAAAATTATGACTGAGGTGATGAGGATACTATATTTAAAAATACACATTGGCTGGATAGATACAGGGGAAAGTCTCACAATTAAAGTATTATAAAAAGAGATGGGGGCATAATCAATGTTGTCATGGGTAGAGTAGAAATCCAGCGAGATTTGCAAGAAATAGACAAGGTTGTCTTATAGCTGAGACTTACATTAGAAAACAACGTCCATGTATATCTTTCATTGCATATAACAAAGTGCAATGAATTGTCTCTCCATCAAACAATTTAATACACTTCACACTGATTTATATAAGTATCACACAATCACGAATCAATTTACATTACTGTATCGATTATCAAATTCTTCAAACTGTACAGAATATATTTAAAAATGTTCTGAGAACAGCAAACAGGAGAAAGTATTGCTAACATGTTTCAAAAGGCATCGCACATATGATGATTAGATACGCATTAATCCGAGAACATTATATAAGATTAAATATCAATAATGTTAACAATCTGATAATCAAATTAACTAGCAACAGAACATCGAGTAATAATAACTAAGAGAGAAATCAATACTACACGTTGAATTCCCACTTGAACTTGGTAGTTGACACTTTGTTAAGAACAATTTAACAGATAGAAGTAGTATCCACTCTCAAAGCAAAGACTAAACTCTCACTTAGAGAGTTCATCTAATCGGGGAAATTTTCTAAGCTGGCACTAAATCAAACATTTTTCTCATCTACCACATAGAACTTAGTTCTCATACATATCTACTAATGTTGCTATTTTTATAAAGAAGATTTTATTTTTCAGTGTCAAAAATATCGACAGATACAGAATCAAAGTGGAACAATTTAATTTCAAATAATACAACACTATTTACGCAACTAAACTACATGCATCTGTTCATTAACTATTGAATCATATATTCAGGGAATATAAGAAAAGTACTTACGGTGAAGAGTATCAAAACACTCCTTACAACCGCCAACTACGGGATGAAATTTTGGAGACATTAAATTAGAAAACTGAATGATATTCCAGAACATATGGACACTGACAATTACTCAACATTTCTAGAAAATACAATAAGAATCGTTGAGGCGATTTACCTTGAGCTTTATTGGATAGCACAAATCCTTCACATCACGGAGGAGAGGTTCACTGTTACTAGAGCCGACAATGTTACCATATTCAGAAAGAAAAGTAACGTGCATAAATGAATTCTTAGTATCTATAGGGACTTCTTCCAATTCTAATTCTTGTAGCAAACTAGGTATCCTCCAAAATACAGGCATAATCCGATTAAACAGAATACCAGTCCTCTTTTTTTCTAGTTATCTATCCGCCTTACAGAATAATACATCACTCAGACTATACTCTTCTCTGCTCTTGACTTATCTCCTTATGTATGCTTCGACTCAAACCTCGTTTAATCATGTTGAAAGCTGGAATATAGATCCCAGCACAGAAGTGAAAAGAATATTTGGAATTATTACTCTAACTCACTGGGTAGTAATGATTCTCAAGGTGATTAGGAGATATGAACATGTTAGACATCATCTCATATTTTGAATCTCCTATGGGTATGATCGAATTACATACATGTGGCTAGAAATAGGCACAACATTTGATAAAGGGATGGCCCACGGAAAACAACTAATTCGCATATGTCTTAGAAAGGAATAGAAGACCTTTGTCTGACGACACTTGGGGGATGTAGATTATCTCTTGTAAAGGAATTAATTAATCAATATGTTCAGAGAGATACACTTCGAATCAGACAGCCATCGAAAACGATGTCAATAATAAACACCAAGTCAATAAGAACTCGATAGACTCCTTCAAAACGAATTACAATATTGAGACTCATAAGAACAACAAATATGGATCTTGAAAACGGAACTTCACAATTTTCATAACAGACATTAGTTTCTTATTGAATCGAAACAAATCAGTTTCACTATAATTTGGAGCGATAAACTGGGGGTCGTGCATAGTTCCAATAGAAAGAAATATAAATTTTTTTATAGTGTATTATCTCCAAATTTTAACAACAGGGTATGGTCACGATAGAAGAAATCAATGTGTTTTACAACTAAGAATAAAGAGAGACGAGCTCCATACATGCAAGCAAAACATGGATTTTCACATAAAAAAAACATTCCCTTAGCTTACCAGGAAAGAATAGATACCTCTTGATTGAATATTAGTAGTCAAACTTTTATATACGCGCATATTAGCTAAATTATTAAAAGGCCGTTTCTCATTCAAATAGAATTCATATAGCGCCAATGACACACTTGAAAATGTAAATCATACTGTAAATTAGAACAAATTTATAATAGAATACAGTAGATGAAAACATACTAACGGTAGACACTTGCGAATGTCTCTACATTATGACTCTCAATATGAAGTAATGAAAATCCAGGATTAGAGAATGAGAAATTAACGAGTAACACAACTTTATTCATAATACATTTTTAATCATCCATACTATTTTAAGGTCGATTAGTAAATCAGTATATGTCCTAAATACCACAACCAAATATAAAGTGCAACACAGTGGTGAAAATACTTTACTTCTTGAATTTGTCAAACTTATTCTTTAGAAATGTAACATCGCTAACAAAATAGCGATGCAATATTCTAAAAACGATAATATCTTCCTACTTTCGTCTTATCAGAATCAATGCAAGGAATCTAGAGCATCATCTTTAAACTATTTAATAATGAGGTAGTGGACATAACCTCGGCCTACATGAAATAGGGCAAAACTCACAATTCGAGATGACTACGCATTTTGCATGCATTATTTTCACCCCTACGCTTAAATGAAAAGTAAAGAAGAACTTAATAAGACACACTAACAGCAATTGAAGCAAAAATGGCACAAGAGACATTAGGGATTGTTACAGGTATATGGCTCGGGATTCTTCTTACCAGACGTTGGTTCAAACCATAAAAACATGAATCACCTCTAAAAGGTATCTAATATTAGACACTTATTATCCCTAGCAAAACACAAAGTGTTTGGTTTCTATTGTCATTTAGTGTATTAATGACAATTGTATCCTATAAACAATCAAGCATATTTGCTCGATATAGAATAGGGGCAGTGTTGAAGAAATTTACATAGGTATCTCGAACACTAAAAGGAAACAAGGTATACCAAGCTCAATCAAAAGGTGAGTAAAAGTGTATATTGATGCGTTTTTATATATTGTTATGGCCAAACACAGACTCTAGAAAAGTGAGCTCAGCTCAACTTAGAACATTAGGAGATAATTAAATAAAAATCGACATTGTATAAGTTGAGACTATACAGGAAAAGCAAGCATCAGTCGCTTAAAACTAAAAATTACAAAATATAAGAGTTACAAGATACAATTTCATTATTATAATACTAGCTGCGGAAATGCTGTTTCAAACTCGAAGAAACAAGCATAATGTATGTTGTTAGGCATCATGATTACATAAATCGTATCATTGACGAGCAGAGAATTATAATTTAGCTAATGTAATGTCAAAAACAAGATTTACATTCATGATTTTGCAGCTTAAAAAGATATCGTTCAGTAAATCAGCATATTATAACACAGCTATGCAGTGCAATCAAATCACACTTTGATGCCTTTTATTAAATTGGATTTCTTCTACAAGTATACATTACAAAATCACGGTGAAACAAGATAGTATTATATGAAGAATAGCTTTACACAAAGATATTCAAACATTCCAACATCAAGTTTGTAAATTATCGTCATCGACAATATATTAATGCCCCCATGATAGCAAATGAGGCACAGTGATGTTATAATTGGATTAGCATTTAAATTTTCTTCACAAAACTTAGTACGGTAAGAACAATTAGTAATTTTAACGAAAAATACATTTAGTGGTACACCAAAAAACGTAGCATGAATCCACAATATCAGGACTGCAAATATATGAATCAAGTCAAAAGTTTGTGCATGCTGAAAGTTTTAAACTACTTTAGACTGAATTTAATGATATATCAGATTATAATTCAAGGAATTAAGCATACCAGCGGGAGACACTATTTATAAATTATCTAACAATCCGAACTGTCTGGGCTTCAAGCAAATATTAATTGCTCAGGCATAAAATTTGCTCTCTCTAAGACAGAGGAATAACATCATTACCAGAACATAGTGAATGAGTATTTTACGCAATTTTTATGTTCTCATTTTACTATGTTTCGGCACAATAGTTCTAGGTGTATTCAACGAGAAGGTCATAAAGTGCGCAACAAGCAACAAAGTTAGTGATATCTCACATATGGGACAGTATACGATGGATGTCTCAATACTGCTAATATAGTTCTAATTTAATAGGAACTAGTAAACCCTGGGTCATAGTGATTTCGTTGTACTATAATGATTACCTCGTCTATAAAGAATTCTTCTTTAAACATTATGACATGTAAACATAATTATTCTATGCTGGGAATATATCAATCTAGCTCCTGATCTAAGAACTATTAACTACATATAGTGTACATACATTCAATGTAAATTATATTCAGTTGAGAGTTAGAAAGGGAAAGTGTCAATGGGGCAGATCACGCACAGATCGGAAATCTTAACATATATGACAAGTCTCTTATGATTAGTACCTGAGTCAAGAGTCAAGGATTTAAGGACATTTGCACGGAACTCTTCTAGATATTTATCAAAATGAGGATCGTTCTTCAGGCGAGCTAGAGCGCTAAATGATCATGAGTGAGCATTAGGCGCTCAATATTTCTGATACTACATTCGGAATGAGTATTTCAGATGGTAAGTGTATACTTCGTCTGACTATAATTCTAGCAGAATGAAGCACGAAATCTTGGTGATAAGGAACCCACCACTGAGATTTCTTACGTAGTGTCTGCAATAGCCATAGTTGACTACTCGCACACACCTTCTCTAGACATCTGCAAACATGGTAGCAGAATTTTTCTTATGAATCTTTGACCTTCACATTATAACAACCTAATATGGTATGTTACCATCTAAGATCAATCCTCCATATTTTGCTTTTTCATATCACTGTTAGTATATTTTGAATAACATTCTTTCCTCGATGTCAATATCCTTGAGTTGTGATTATTGATCTCAGATCTAGCCACGTAATAGTCACATCGATGACACATCTTAAGAGGAAGTTACAACATAATTAACGTAACTATAATTTTTCGGTGGGTACACTCATATGTCTAAATATGGGGAATGTATTACTGATTCTGAGTGAGAAGATATAGATACATAGTTCAATTTATGAGTTTATTGATGATTAATGAGGCATTGTAACTCGAATTATACGATAAGATTGTGTAATAATCTTACCAATCTAGCTAAGTAGAAGCACAAGCTAATGGAGTGTAATTATGCATTCTTATCAGATATTAGATATGCCTAGATCTATTATTATGTGTTATAAAAATAATAGAGGAGAACTACCAGTAAATTATTATGTTATAAAGTAGAACTCGGTACTGATGTCAGGAACTATAACACGAACTTGTCTGATCACGTGGTCTGTACTAAAGAATATAACCATATCGCAATTTAGTTAGTCAAGGCATTTTTAATGATGGGAGCTGCTAAATGAACGGAACATGAAGCGATAGAATCATAGTGCGAAAAATTATTAATTTCAACTGAATTTTTAAATATCACTATGCTAGACGAGCTGTAGGCGAAAAGTAAATATTATAAACATTAACTGCTTTATGGTTATACCCATGAGTTGCAGGTAGCTTATCAGTTGGAAAGGACAATAGCTGTCAATACGAATGAAAAAATCAGCTGACTCTAGTTAGGAACATTCAATATGAGTTATCATGTTCAATTGATTTCAAATCCAATAGCTGAACGGAAGATGATAAGTAAAAGTGGCTTTTCAGGAAGCTGCTGAATAAAATAAATGTTCATCTATCTCGTGGTACTAACGGCATAAACAGAATTCTATCGCAAAAAGAACCAGAAATTATCTCAGCAGGGTTACTTCAACCATTTCACTCACACTTTATCTTACATAACGACGAACTTGAATGTCACATTACACAAAGTATTAAACCTGATAATCTAACATACTAGATGGGTTAGGATAAATCGCGATCACAACTATGGTTCTAACACATATATTCTAACAGTAGATATCGGAAAAATAGAGTAAGATCAAATGTTTGGAACGGGTAAAATAAAAGAGTCTTTTCCGAAATAATATCAGTTCGTAAATACGATCAACTGGGATAGATTGACACTTGGATCTTATGATACTCATAGAGTTGAAACATATTGAGGAAGCTTCTCTATGATAGGAGTTGCACTCTTAGTAATGCAATCGTTTATCTTCTTCTTTTAATTTTCGTACTTTTGGTCAACAACTCTTGGGTCAGATTTTTAGATAAAAGAGTTAACGTAAGGTATAAAGACTCAAAGTAAAAAAGGCATAAAAAAATAGAGAATGAATTTCTAAACTGTATGTGCAATTAGAGAAAAAAATCTGCAAGTGCAGACATTATCATCGCACAATACTATTTCATCATTATATATTCAGTAACGCACTTAGATTATCAATGGGCGTTATCTCACTCATAATACGTAATACGGTAATTTTGACTAGTAGTACGTACAAGATTATTTCAAGCTTCTCTCCCATATTCTTCTATAAGCTAACTGCAGCTATCATATTTACAATCCCTCTATTTTCTGTTCTTCTTCTGGTTAGAGTTTCTGAAGGTAGAGTTGAGGTTTGAGCTCCTTCATTCGCACTCAATAAGGTAAAATCTTATGAGGTTATCTTCCAAGATCTTCTATTCTTTAAGAATATAAGGAAAGTATTACCATTAAAGTAACAAATCTCATACAGGCTAGCTCTCCTTTCTGTTATTTGCTTCGGCAACTGATAATGTGCATTTCTAGAGATTTTTCAACAGGAAGCGTTTGACTCTGATGTATTTCAACCACTCGTTGATCTAGAACAAGTGATTGTAATACAAAACGTTTACCTATAAAATTAATTAAATATAGACAATATTGAGAGTTGGATTCCGAATTGAAGAGAATCCTATTAATTTGTACACATATGAGACTTAGTTGTGGATCTATGGACATTATCCATCATTTAAAACACAGATGTGGAATTAGGTTTGTTCGAGGAAAAAAATCACATTATATGTTCGCATCTTGTCTATAGGTAATTCAAAACATAAAATTTCTGGGACGTTTGATGTAAAATGGGAACAATGATAAGAAAATTGGCTTATATCCAGATAATAAATTTTAAGAGGTTGTAATACACTGGGTAGTCAAAAAGGTTATGAGATAAACAAGAATAAAAAGTTGCGATAAAACATTATTATATTATTTCCTAACAATTCTAAACATTTAAAAGAGGGTACATTCTATATAGTGATTGTATATATAATAAAACGATTGCTGAGTATCGGCTTCTTTTTGGTAATTATGACAGATCATTGGTTATAGTTGCTTTTATGATAGAGGACTTTTCACCAAGGGATATTCTTATAGAAAATATAATGATTATAAATTTTATTAATGAGCTTCATTATTATCTCAAGAGTTCTTAGAATTAAATACAAAAACAACAGCTCACGAGGTATACAGCACTTTGGATGGTTAGGAATATGGGAAGTTAATAGGAACTTTAGGATGATAGCGATAACTGAAATCATGTACCGAACATTTTAAGTTTTGTGATTAATAACCTCTGAATACTGGCGAAACACTTATAAACAGAATTCGATTCACATAGCTTGCAACATATGGACTGGTTCATTTGCAAGAGTAAATGAAAGTATCTAAACGTGGAATAGAACAAAAGATAGAAGAACTATTAATTGTTCATAAATGTTGATGTGCCAAAATTGAGTGTGGGATATATGATGAAATCTCTACTGTTATGTACAACTACGTATCAGCTGTCACATATAAGCATTTTGTCAAGGCAAAGTGGAGGGTTCATGAGAAAGATGGAACTTGCATTGGTAAATTCTACACATGGTTTAGACAAAGTGATATCACTTGTCTCTAGTATCATGATCTAATTATGACATAAATTTTTGTCTATTCTAGTCTAGTTCTCTTTTTAACAATTGGGTGATTTGGTTTTTTAATAATTTGGTTATTATGTTCATATATCGGCCATGGGTACTATGTTTGAAATTGATATTCGATCATATTACATACGATGTCTTAAAAGCCGAATACAATCTATTGCAATAAGAGTATGATATAGGGAGTCCCAATTTAGAGATGACTGTCCTACTTTTTCTTCATATATCACTATTAATCGACTTAACAATGTGTTTTCTGAAAAATACAATCATTGGTATGCTTGCATATTGGACATAATAATGAATATGAATGCTATTGGTTGGGTTGCCTATAGTTGCCCTGAAGAGAACATTACAGGAGATTTAATCTATTCAAAATTATGTGAGGGATTGCAGACGAATATGATTTAGGAACAGGTATTTCGAATGAAGATAGGTTAAACAAGTTCGAATAACTCTAAACATCTAATGAACCTAGACATTAGACCATTCGATTAAAAATGACACTCTGTATATATTACTATATTAGTTGAAATATCTTTCGGTTATTACCATCAAGGATTACTCTTGTGTGAATATACATTCTAAA